>CAJNIZ010047397.1:24005-36338 GCA_905231905.1 Symbiodinium pilosum | reverse complement strand
ACCCTTTGGTACCTATAATAGGAGTAAGGGACTCTCAAATAGTTCAGGGTCTAAGGTCCAACCCCAAGGTGAGGAGTAGTTTCCATTTCATTTTCCATCATCCCTATATAACCCCTTATAAGTAGTGTTTTTTGGTGGTTGAACCTAGTAAGATAGTTTTCCTTATATAAAATACGACTATACCTCAAAAGGAGGATATAATCTTACTCCATATTGGGTACCCTAGTATCCCCAAATAAAATACTACTCCTATAACCCCTATATTAGAAACCCGTACAATCCCTATATAAGGGTCTAAGGTCCAAGCTAGTCCCAAGGTCAAGATTCCTTATGTAGGTACTTGGGATCAACGACCAAACTAGCAAGGCAGGAAACCTAATCCACAGTTAGGGTTTAGGGTTTAAAGCTTAGGGTTTAGGGGATTGTAGGCTTTTGCCTGAGAAAAGCTACAGCTTTCACATGTCCCTATGTAGCAAGACCACCCAAACCCGAAACTTTGAAACATGATCTAGAAACCCTAAAACGCTATGAAGTCTTAAGCCTACGCCCAAACCTTGAACCCTAAATTCTGAAAAAAAACACCTGAAAACTTGCAGGTCGTGAACCCTAAATTGAAGCATCCAAGCCCCAACGCCTTGAAGCAAAATTCTTCAACAACTCAGTTCCGCAGCAATGTGCAAGCATAAGCCCTGGGGTGCAGAAAGTCTCCAAAATGGACACAGCATAGGGAGAGGTCTAGGTCTATATCCCTGGTACAATCCGGGTGCATGATCTTTATGCTTCAAGCGCGCTCCTAATCAGTAAGGTTGACCCTCATATCGACTTCAACCCGTAGGCAAACATAAACCCTAAACCAAGCCTGAACCCTAGACCCTACAGCAAACTTGATCCCTGAGCCCAAGCGCTGTATACAACCTAGCCTCCTCGCCCTAATCCATCATTAGACTACATGATAGTTTCCCAAAATGAGGGGACCCAAATATAGACCCCAAAATACTATGGCACTTATTCTGGGGGTACATCTTCATGAACCCTAAGCTGGCTGCGACTCGGGGCATGATTACAAACTACTATAGCTTTATATCCATCATGAGACTACATGATAGCTTCCCAAAATGAGGGGACCCCAATATAGACCCCAAAATACTATAGTCCTTATTCTGGGGACCCCTAAAATGGTACACCTAATTTTGGGAAACCCCCCCCCCCATATTATCAAGAAGTCAGTGAGTTCCCATCATGTTCATAGGAAAGGCCGGCAGGGAGCGCGCAGGTCATTGACGGATGACGGAGCACTGTGCTTGAAGCAAAATGCTCTCAGTGACGAGGGGATGGCCATTGAGGGTCCCAGACTTCCCTGCCCTAAGTTAGGGCTTAAGGTTTAGGCTTCCAGGGTTTAGGGGTTTGGGGACTTAGGGTTTAGGGTCGAGGGGTTTAAGGGTTTAGGGATGTAGGGTTAAGGGTTTAGTGTTCAGGGATTTAGGGTTCACGGGTGTAGGGTTTAGTCTCCTTGAGAGATGTATAGGCTTCAGCAGTTTGAGGTTGGAGGAGGGGAGAATCCAACAGAAAAGAACATGGAACATGAAACTGAAGCTGGGTCATATGTACCAAAGTGGATGATATAGGGTTTAGAGTTTCGGGGTAAAGGGTTTAGGGTCTAAACTCCCTAAAGGGGGATTATATAGAGGAGTATGACGGGGGTTCTTAAGGGGCTTCACGTCTACGTAGGGTACGATATGAATGGGCGAATTCCTGAGGGAGGCAAAGTGGCCTTTCAACAGTCCCATAAAATGAAGAGGGACTCTACAAGAACTCGTGCTGTTAAGGAACTTATTTTTCAAGTTACCCGAAGATGGGTATATGCTGCATAATAGGCTTTCCTGAACCAAGAAAAACATTGTTTCTGCAGGCTGCTGCAGTCCGTGGTGCCAAGAAAGTGCCTACCATCAGGGTGGTTGTCAAAATCATGGTCGCTTTTTGGGTACCCTAAACATTAGGTGCCGTATTATAATAGGGACCCAAAAAGGGACCATAATTTTGACAACCACCCATTTACCTCTCAAGGTTTGTGGACTGCAAAACTCTATGCACGTGAGACCTCGACCATTCCTTGCACCCCAATCCCGTGAACCTTCAAACTTCAATCCTACACCCCAAAACCTGCAAAGTTGCAAAGTGCTCTACCCATATAATCCTAAATAACTATGTAACTATAGATGCAGTATATGATGTGCTCCCAGCCCCCAGAACCGACCGGGTTACGGAAGTTGAATCTCCAAACACGCAAGCTCACAACGTCTGTGGCCCCTCAAGGACGCATTGGAAAACATGCAACCAAGCAGCAGTTTCCCGAAAATCTAGGGCACTCGAACTAAGCAGCCCTAGACTCAGTGTGAGGACCCGCCATGCTGGGGAAACTCCTGAGCTGTCCCTGCCGTGCGAAGTTTGGAGGTCTACCCAAGTCCCTGAATCCTATTCCTGACCCTAGGTTTCAGCTTTAATGGCCTAAACCCCAAACCTAAACCCAAAAAGTGCGAACCCTAACCCCGTCTCCAAACTCCGCGGTCCGCGGCCCTTCGTGCATCTTCCGCGTTTGAGGAACCATTCTACCCCCTGACTCTGATCCGTACCGGATAAGGGTTTAGGGTTTAGGGTCTGATGTAGAGAGCTTGAGCAGTCAATGTATGCGCAATAAGCAGGTTCATGCGAGAAGGGAATCAGGGGCTAAAGCATATGCCTATTGATGAGGTGCTTCCTTTGTCAGACAGTGTAATATGATCAACAATGGGACATCGGGACCCACATTTTGAAACGGCCCACATGTCTATGTTCCAGACCCTAAACCCCTACATCCCATGCCTCTGACATCAAGGTGAGGTAACCCACACCGAGAAGCACCGAGTCCCGAACGTTTAGCTTTAGGGCTTTACAAGACTTAGGTGCAACATTCACCTAAACCCCTACCCGGACCTCCCAAATACCTAAAATAATGGTCCTTGACTCTGAAATAATAATTGGGTGTTTGGGAGGTCGAGGTGCATCAGGAACACGTCGCCCCACCACATGTTTTCTGATACTGTAGCCTGGGTATGTGCCTACATAAATCCTTGCTTTTTTTGCCTTGAATCCTTGTACACATCCGCCAACCACTACCTGGACCCCCAAAGTAGGTACGGCATTAGCCCCAGACCCATCACAATAGCCAAGACTGCATACCTTGGGGGTCCAGGTACTTTTCTTGCGTTCCATAGAGCATGCATGCCGTCTTCGCTAGGGTTCAGGGTTTAGGCTGAAGGGTTTACTAGGGTTCAGGGTTTAGGCTGAAGGGTTTAGAGTTTAAGGTTTAGGGCTTGGGGCTTTTCATCATGCTTCCTGTGCGAACGTGAACAATTTGCTAGGGCTCATGGTTTAGGGTTTTCAATCTAAGGTTTGACAGTTTGAGGTTTCATATCCTGCTTACTGTACGAACCTGACAACAACTCGCAATCGTATCCCCATATGATCCCTAGCTGGTTGCGGTGTAAAGCAAGACCCAAGACACTCTTCAGTTATTGAAACGCCTACATACAAGCCCTAAGAAAAAACCCTAGATATGCTCAGATTTCATTTTTCTGCCCATATCATTTGACGTTTGATTATCCATGATCCGTCTTCAGATCCTATAACATCGAGGGTTTAGGGTTTAGGGATCCTAAACCCTAAACCCTATAAAGCCAACTCTTAGGTCTTAGGAAACCCTCGCAAAGCACATGCTGTTTACTTCTTCGAAAGCTACTTTGCAATTACGACATTGTGCTCTTTTGGAGTTAAAGATACACATTAGTCACATGCCCAACAATGTCTCCCTAAATCCTGAAGCCCTAAACCCTAAACTCCAAACCAATAAACCTTAAACCCCTAAACCCACAGAACGGATGGACCCCCAAAGCGCTAGCATCGTACCCGGAGGGTCCATGTACCTAGTAGTTATAGCACAGGTTTTAGGTTCGCAAATGAGCTATAGTCTAAACACTGAGTATCCCCCCCAAAAAAGCCCCATCATAGGAACCCTATGGAATCCCCAAAATAATCCCCATTCAAGGAGTGTAGACTACAGCTCATATGAGTGGTGTTCTTTTGGTGGTTCAAGCTAGTAAGATTGTATTCCTTATTTAAAATACTATACAGTACCCCAAAATGAGGATATAATCTTACTCTATAATGGGGACACTAGTATCCCCAAATACTACCCATGTGATAATTAGGTACTTGGACCCTGAGGACTAGGCGAAGGAGCCGATGGACCCCAGGGAGGACTTCGTCGCGCAGCTGCGCATTGGCGCGGCCGGGAGAGCTACGAGCGGCCAAGGAATCCTCAGGGTTGAGGGGGTTCAGGGTTTTTAGGGTTTAGGGTTTAGGGTTGAGGGGGTTCAGGATTTTAAGGTTTCTAAAATTTGTTTTTGTGGTTTTAAGGGGTTTAGGGGCTCAGGATTTTAAGGGTTTCTAAGGGTTTCTACGGGCGTTAGGTGTTTTAAGGGTTTTGGTGGTTTTAACGGTCTCTAATGGTTTCTAAGGGTTTCTACTGGGTTCTTAGGCTTTTGAACGGTTTTTAAGGATGTTTAAGAGTTTTAAGGGGTTTTAGGGTTCTGAAGGTTTTAAGGGGTTGAGGGGCTTTTAAGGGTTGGAAGGGTCTTAAGGTTTTAAGGGTTGAAAGGGTGTTAAGGGTTTCTAAGGATTTCTAAAGGTTTCTAGAGGTTAAAGGTTTTAAGGGTTTTCGAAAATTTTAAAGGTTTGCAGGATTTGTAAGGGTTTCTGAGGGCTTGAAGGAGTTGGGGTTTAGGGTCTACGGACTAGGGTTAACGGTTTAAAGGGTTAGGGGTTTTTAGGGTTCAAGGGTTAAGAATTTGTGGATTAGAGTTTGCGTTTGAAGGTTTGGAGATCTTGGGGCTGAGGGATGTTGGGGTTAAGGATTGAGGGCTGGTGTTTTCTTGTTGGGGGGTCTGGTGGCTTAGGGTGCAGGATTTCGGGGTTATACAAAGTGCAAGGCAAAGGAGCTCTGCAGAGGTTGCGCAGTTGGTTTCGCATTGAAACTAATGTATGCAGGCATTTGGCGTTGGATTTGTTGGGGCCTACCTGCGTCTACCTTGAAGTACCCGTAATTACTGCCTGTGTATCAGTAGGCCAGTATATAAAATAGTCCCCCTTAAGTAGATAGAATATGGGAAATGTGGGGATCTTATTATAATATACCCAAAGCCACATTCTATCATATCCTAGTAACATTCAGGACATGTGAGCCATACTCTAAACTCCCAGTATCCCCCTTACTGGCCACTATACCACTCCCCTTCATAATCCCCGAAATAACGCCCCTCCTTTAGGAGTTTAAATTTTAGCTCATGTAGCCTGAGGTTACCCTCATTGATGCTCCCGACTTCGTAGCGCTTTATAGTGGGTGGAAAGGGATTGCGGGATGTGGGGCTCAAAGTGTAGACAGCAGGATCCCAAAGAAGTTGCAAGCGCAGGGACTTGTCCTGGATGCTAACATTTACTGAGTTTGGGGTACGGAGGTGGCGATTTCGTACTTTGCGGGGCCATTCTTCAGGAGCTGGCTTGAGCGGCCTTTGTCAGGGTATGCCAGGCATTGACTTTTTTTCGGCTCAGGGTGCATTACCGAGGCCTATGAGGGTTGTATCTAAAACTATTCTGTCATGCGTAACCCTAGGGATCCAAGCATAGAAATAATAACTAGACTGGGGCCCAGAGACCGTAAATCTTACCTAGATTGGGCTTTTGGGATCCCTAGTGTAAACAGGACTGCATCTTGGCGGCTACCTGGGTCGAAGGAGTTTTGAATCGTGAGCCTGGACCTTACGTTACGATTTCTTGCGAAAGACGGGAGTCTTGAGGATCTATCGCTTCTCGATGACCAAGGGCAGCAAATTTCTGTCTGAGATGTTCCCTTTGCCTTGATACCCCAAAAGCTAAGCTGAGAACAGATCACAGATCACTCCTCGTTATACTCATCGTCCCTCTAAACCTGCGAAAAGCTAGACCCTAAACCTTGACTAGCCACATTTTTGGTTGATTTCAAACGTACCTTGCAATAACATGGAAAAGCTTTACTCTACATGGCCGATGCCACAGTTGAAGGATGCTCCGGGAAAAGGTTTGACTCATGAAGCCCTGCTGACAGAGGTCACAATACTA
This sequence comes from Symbiodinium pilosum, assembly GCA_905231905.1. Classification (NCBI taxonomy): domain Eukaryota; class Dinophyceae; order Suessiales; family Symbiodiniaceae; genus Symbiodinium; species Symbiodinium pilosum. The sequence continues at coordinate 30,149 of CAJNIZ010047397.1, read as the reverse complement.
GCAAAACGCAATCTGTAACTCCACCCAGAAGTGCTTGGCCCCCCGCACGTTGCGACCGTTGAGAGTAAACTCAGCAGCATTGAATTGGGGGTTGCCCCAAATTTTTAGGGGTACCTTTGGGGGGTCCCCATAGCAAGGACTGTGTAGTATTTTTGGGGTCTATATTAGGGTTCCCGTATTTAAGGAAACTCGCCCCTAGGCACCAAAACGCTGAGGATCTCGGATGGGCCAGTAGTTTCCCGAATCACGCACCCCCTTTTCCGAGGACCTCATGATTTGATAGGAGGAGGTTTCATATTCTGGGTGATAGTCTTTCAGCCTCGGAAAACAACCTTCGAAGCTGTTGGTGTTAAGCCTGAGGTCCTAGAGTTAAAGCTTCAGGAGAAGAGTCTTGCGTTCACAATGAGGGTCAAGGTTGCTGATTGTCAGCGCTGAATTTCCCAACTACTGCTTTAAACTCTAAATCCTTGGACCATCAGTCTTTGGACAGTTTCTCTGAGCAAGGTTCCCATTAGTACCACGCCACAATCTTAGGGTTCAGGGTTTAGGGCTTTGGGCTTTGGGTTTGAGGTTTAAGGGTTCAAGGGTTTAAGGGCTAAGGGGTTTAGGGTTTAAGGGCTTAAGGGCTAAGGGGTTTAGGGTTTAAGGCTGACGGGTTGAGGGTTTAGGGTTCGACTGCCAAGGAGGAAACGGCCCAGTGGACAGGTGAGGCCCTCACAGCCAAGACGACCATCCAGGTGTGTTTTAGGCTTACTAACCCTAGAGATCCAAATAGCCCAATGTAGGTAAGGGTTGAGGGTTCGGGGTCGAAGGTTTAGGATTTAGGGTTGAGGGGTTAGGACGGGGCACTTGGGCCGCAAATCCATGAAACATGTTGATTGCAGCCTCCATGCGCAGAAAACCTACCTCAAACCCTAAACCTTCAACCTCATGCCTGAGTTGCAACGTATGGACAGAAGCTTAGATCCAACAACCAACCTTAGATCCGAAATGCCATTCCTAAGCCCCAACATAGTTACAAGTAGTTCTGGCTTGCTGAGAAGGCGACCTTTTGCCAAATCTCCTTGCTGGTGAAGCCTGCCAAACCAATGTTTCATAGATACAAATGGACCATGTTGAAAAACATCCTTACTGCTGTTTTGAAAAATACACGGGAGCCGAATTCGTCCATATGTTCCTTCAGAGGATATCTTCCCTGCCTTGGCCCCAGAAGATCTACCTGAAGCAGCCCTCGCGCTACTAAGGGGCTGTTGGCTACTGCCTCGTCGCCAGAAAGTCTGACCTTTCTCAATCTAGGGGTGTCCTAATGTCCGGGGTCCTTCTTGGGCCTACCCTCCTTTGCACATACCTGAGTAGCATCTTATATTCCTTATGTAAAATACCCAACCCCAAAAAAAGGATATATTCTTACTCTATATTGGGTACCATAGTATCCCCTAAATAAAATACTACTCACCTGCAGAATTGTCTTCCAGAAGCTTAAGATGCGTTCAGGGCACCCCTTCAACCAGCAAGGGCGCTCGGAGGTGATACACATCTAAAGCAAATGCAATAAGTCAGCAGCCTGCTTAACGTTTTACCTACCTCTGGAGTTGAAAGGTTGGGATTCGGGGCACATGCTCCAAAAGCCCGGCAATCTTTGAGCTTTCGAGCCATGAGAGTCAACTATGGTAAGTAGGGTTTATAGGGTTTTGGGAGTAGCACAAATCCGTGCAAGCAGATTTTTTGCATCAAGAAGCCATGGCCGCATGCGGCGCACCAACAGCTACTCCAAACCTTACTGGCTCTTAGTAGGGAATGAACGAATAATATATTAATATATATATATATTTATTTATAGGAATGATATAAGCATGATATTCCCATATTCCCCACTAAGAACCAGGAAGAAATTCTGCGCCTTTGAAAGCTGAATCTACACCTATCTGATGTGACACAAGTGAGCTTAAACAACAATAAAGAATAGTTACACCCATAAGCAACGGAAACAAGTTATCAAATCTGCTCCCCATAAACCCCCTGAGCAGGACAATCAAAACCCCTGCAGCCAGAACCCTGCAAAAGCTCAAGAGCAACTTGCCTTTCTCCTGGGCGTGGATCCTGTCAAGACGGATCGGGAATAATTGAGGGCTTCTCTTGATTTAGCTATCAGAGTTTACTGGTCAAAGTGCTACAAGGCTGAGGAGTCAGAGTCTCACTACGCGAATGTCATAAATTACGCCCAGGTATGCTGACATTGCAGAGCTCAGGAGTCATCACAAAAGTACTCCACTAAAGCTCTTGTGTCTCGAGGCTCCGAAGCTACCAAAGCACAAGCTTTGAAACTCATGCCTGCGACTACGCCAGTACCACCGGCACTTGAACTCGAAGGCTGAGTCTCATACCCGAGACCATTCAAATTCAGAAATGAAGCTGACCATCCGGTAACAACCATACTTATAGTGTGCCTAGAGCGGAACTACAAGGCACCTCGAACTGGCCTGACAGACCGGAAACCTTCAAAAGGTTCCCTGCAGAGTAAACTCTGAAACTTAAAGACTGCTCAACTCCACGGGGTTTAGGGCGTAGGTCTTCACCTACCTTCTGGTAAGGCTACATCCCTAAACCCTAAACCCGATGTAAATCCCTAAATCCCTAAATCCCTAAGTCCCTAAATCCCTAAATCCCTAAACCCCAATCAAGGCCTAAGGACCTACTGTTAGGAACCTTTCACCCCAATGAAGGGTGCCTGGGGGGGCTCTTGACACGTGGCTCTCATCCCTGTAGGTCTGCACCAAAGTAGATGAAAATATAGGGGTTATATTGAATGGGAAAGAAAATGGAAACGACTCTAATGGGGTTATATAGGGATTATAGGGTATATTTTGGTCTTATATTGGGATAATGGAAAAGAAAATGGAAGCTACCATTTAGGGTTTAGGGGAATGGCAGTAGTTATAATCCTTATGGATTGTTTGGCTACCTTGCAGGTATACCGGGAAAAAGGTGACAGGCGGTTTTAAGGCTTCTAAGGCTTCTAGGGTTAGAATTTAGGGGTTGAGGGCGTTTAGGGTTTCGAGTATAGGGCTTCAGGGTTGTTAGGGTTTGGGGTCTAAGTCCGGCACAGTCCATATTGTAGGGGTCTTGAAAGTTGGAGTCAGGCTTTCAGAGGGAATGTCATACTACAGCTGCATAAGGATTATAACGGGAGACTACCGCCATTCCCCTAAACCCTACATGGAGGCTTCCATTTTCTTTTCCATTATCACAATATAACACCAAAATATACCCTATAATCCCTATATAACCCCATTATAGTAGTTTCCATTTTCTTTTCCATTATCCCAATATAACCCCTATATTTCATCTACTTGAGGGGGACTATAGACTGTAGAAGCTGCATTACAGTCGGTTGAGCTAAAAGCTGCTGGTGAAAGTTGTGGCTGATGTGGTGCCCTGCTACACGGTCTAGGGTAAAGGCTTAGGGGTTTAGGGTTTAGGGTTCAGGGATCTAGGGGCTTCGGGTTTAGGGTTTAGGGTCATGGCACTTCCTAGGACAATCCAGGAAGAGGATTTTCTTGAGCTCTAGTGTAACCCTAGACCTCAAGAACCCGAACTAGAGATCTTAGGCACCTCCCTACCCAGCATCGGAGGAGAACGCCAAGGCTTCTACGTTCACACCCTGCTCCAGGTAACGCTACGTCCTAAGCCTCAGACTGCCAAGTTTTATCCAAGGACGCCGCGGGCTGAATTGGGGGTTTAGGGTTTAGGGTCTAGGGTTGAGGCTTTTAGGGCTTAGGGTTCAGGGCTTGTGTTTAGGCTTCAGGGTTTAGGGTGGGCTGCGTGGAAGCGTCGAGAGAAACTGAGCCCTGCTGCAACTGTTGGTGACAAGGGCAAGGATCGAACGGTCACCAACATTACCCGAACCCAGTGGATCGTAAGTGCCTATAATTATACTAAACCATATTATCAGTTCCTAGTATAGGAACCCTCTCAACCCTGAACCCCACACCGTCGCGCCTGGCTGTCGCGAGTGCGGCAAAGGCCTGGTCTGAGGCGGTCTAGGGTTCAGGCTTTGGGGTCAAGGCTTTAGGGTAGAAGCTTCAGAGGGGCCCTCCATGCAAGTACCCGTACTATAGTTGTTTTAGGCCAACCCGATATGAAGGATATCTGATTTCAAGTGCGAAGGGCTAGCTGGCCTTTGATCGTTCATAGGATCCAGCTGGACCTCAAAAGTGAATAAGATCATGGTCTACAACATAAATGTTGAAAAGCCCTGAAAGCATCAACTAACAAAAGCCGTTATTCTACATACTTTGCGGGTCCAGGTAGAGTCAAGGGCCAAGGTAAGATGCACCCGAATCAAATGCTTAAACGCGCTCTGTATTCAATGTCTGCTGCGTGATGCTTAAATCTGAAACACGCAGCTGGCGCTGTTGTAAAGCCGCCCGGCTACCTGTGCATACGTGTAAGGTTCTGAGGCTTAGGTACTAATTATATCCGTAGCATCGTATGGAATTCCCAGTTATTGCTGTTTTGATGCAATACCAAGTATCTACTATATAGCTGCATGGACCCTGAGGCGAAAGTAGAGCAGCGTTGAGGATTGAGGACAACTCTACACTTCACGAAGCCTAAACCCCAAATCTAATGAATCAGCCTCATAATTCAACCCCAAACCTCCGAAACTCTAAACCTAGACCTAAACCCCTAGGCACTACACCCCGAAACCTAAACCCTGAACTGTAAAACCTAAACTTTGAAGCCTGAACTCTGAACCCAAAACTTCCCTAAACCCTACAAGTAAATCCTAACCCCTAAAACCTAAACCCCAACCCCTTAAACCCTATATTGGGGATATCCCCTAAACCCAGAGCTCTATGTGTCTTTGCTTTCCAACCGAGGCTGATGTCGCTTCCTGGTGGACAGCATCACCGTCATCTAGACCTCACTTTAGCTTAGGGTTTCGGGGTTTCGGGGTTTAGGGGTTTAGGGTTTAGGGGGTTAGGGGGTTAGGGGTTTATTGGTTTAGGTGTTTAGGGTTTAGGGTTCAGGGTTCAGGGGTTAAACCCAGTAAGGTACTATTCCTTACATAAAATACTATACCCCAAAAGGAGGATACGATCTTACTCTACAATGGGTACCATAGTATCCCCAAAGAAAATACTACTCACATTAGCTTAGGGTTTAGGGGTTTAGGGTTTAGGGCTTAAGGTTCAGGGCTTAGGGTTTAGGGGGGCCCAAGTACAGTTACTAAGAGGCTTGAAGTTCAGGGTTTAGGGTACATGACCCTTAGCTTCTTTCTTGGATGCCTCTACTAGGGCTAAACTGCGCTGGATCAACCAATGAAACGTAACGTCTGATGAGCAAATCTTGCTGCTTCAAAGATACCAGTACCAAACACATACCTGGACCTCCCAAATACCTATAGTTATGGCCCATATTGTAACCCCAGATTGATGGGTACATATGCTATTATTTTGGGAATTTGATTTGGGGGCGGGGTCTATATTAGGGTTCCCCTAATAGCCTAACTACCCATTTTCGCGGGATTTAGGGCCATGACTATAGATATTTCGGAGGTCCAGGTATAGCCTGGGCTTTTTGCGAAGGCCATCCTTCTTAACGTGATTGGCCTAATTAAGCACCTCTAACAAACGATGTCTTGCGCAGTGATCTGGCTGAATTGCCATGACTGAGCTTTGGCCCCCGATCCTCTTTTAATGTGCAGAGTAAGTATCCGGACAGTTCACTGATGCACCATGCGCAGACTTCCCAATGTTTCGGGATGTCTGGAGGACCGCATATGATGAAACATGACTCAACCTGGAACAACTTCCACTACGATTTTAGTAACCTAAACCCGAAACCCGACCTGAAGACCCATCGTATCTGTACTTGGGCCCTAAGGGGGCTCTACCTGTGGCAGTGGCTCGATTGACAGAAGCAAGTTGCGGGCTTCTTGCATGCAAGCACAATGTTAGGGTCTTTGGGGTTTAAGGTTTAGGGAAGAAAGGGCAGGACAGCTAATCACTCTGGATGATCCTCTTAAAAAACCTACACGCACCACACTCCAAAGAAATCACCCACAAGCGGCAAACCTCCGAATTCAACATGAAAGTCCGAGCTGCATGCTCGTTACCACGCTATGGGGGGGGGGGGGGG
>CAJNIZ010047397.1:10705-23905 GCA_905231905.1 Symbiodinium pilosum | reverse complement strand
AGCCCTAAACCTTGAACCTAAGCCCTAAACCCTAACCCTAAACCACACCAAAAAAAAAAAACTTTGGGACCGAAAACCCTCACCTTCCCTAAACGAACTCTGGGGCTTTCCAAGGAAGGGCCCCGGCACATGGGGCCAAATTTCAGGACTTCTCCCTTCTCGGCCTCAACAGTTTGTGATAACCTTACAGTCCCCCCTAAGTAGATAGAACATGGGGCTTTATAGGGATTATCTGGGGATAATGGAAGAGAAAATGGAAACGACTATATTATAATAGGGTATATATTGGGGTTATAGTCCCCCTTAAGTAGATGGAATATGGGGCTTTATAGGGTTTAGGGTTTAGGGTTGAAACCTGTTTGTGGTACCAGCACTCTGAAGAGGGTACCTGGGGGAGCTCTCAAGGAGTCCTTGAGATTTATAGTCGTCAGGGTAATTCCCCAAAGGATCCTAGGTGCTAATATAGGGGATACTAACCCCAACCACATTACTAATTCCTAATATAGAATCCTTACTTTAGACCCTATAGGTACTTAAGATTCCTTGGGTTAAAGGGCTCAGGATTTTGGAGTTAAGCGCCAAGGGTTGGCTCACGGCGCTTGGCGCTGCGGGTTCGGCATTTGGGGTTCAAGCTGCCTGCTTTTTGGGGGGAAGGGGGTGGGGACGTCGTTATCTAGCGTGTGGCGGGATGTTTTCTTGTTCCTGGCACGTGAAACACTGTTTGGGGTCTAGGATTTACTTTGCAGTGCGTGAAGGGTTACGGTTGCGGACCTGGAGGTGATAGGCACCCAAAGTGCACGCATAAGGCCTAGCGGGAAGCCCGATGGAGGATTCCACAGGGGATATTTTGAGTAACCCCAAGCCCTAAACCCTTTACCTAAATGGCGGGGTACGGCTCCTCAGTCTCCATGTGTGGCCACGAACCTACTCAACAGGGTGTCTAGGCATTCGTGCACAAAGGCGATCTATCGTGTCCCAACTCAACCCTCGGCCAGATATACGTGCATTTACAAACAAATATATGTATATATATATATATTTATACATATAATTCTGCATATACCTATATTATATATGTATAGAGAGAGAGAGAGAGTTGTATATGCCTATATATATATACATGTATATATACATAAATATATATATATATATAGAGCAAGTGATCGCAAGACCCAAAAGCGCAAAGAAACACTTCCCACTCCCCCCACCCGCAACATCTTTATGATCACTGGATACACCTACCCTGCAAAGCAGCACTGTTGCTTTTAGAGGGTATCAACAACAATCCGAGGAAAAGACGTATACCAAAACGCACAACATTCGATATGGTTTCCCCAATATCGTAACTTAAATTGAATTCCTTACCAGCAACCCAGTCGAGGGATTGGGTAGGAATCACTGACATTTCATCCCCCTCTGACCCTTGGCACGAACACACATACTCCAGTTACGTGAATAACAGCACAGACACGCCTTGCTTTAAATGCTTCAACAAGAAAAGCTGCGTCTTTACTAATTACCAGAACATCAGATAGTAACCGGCACCAACAAGAACAACATAAAATACAGTGCATAAGCGTGTTGATGATGATCGATCGCAGTCATAGTAGTAAGAAGCATCCGCGTTCAGAATCGTTACCGGGTGCCTATCTTTAACCTTGAACCCTAAACTGTGTTCTGTTAGAGGAAAGCATTGGGCTCACAACCGCAGGTTCAGGATTCACAGCGTTTGTTTCCCGTGCGAGGCTCGATGGTCTCAAGGTTTCGCCCGGAGTTGTACCCCTGGTTTCCAGGATCCGTGTCAAGCACATCCTGGACTATACAGGCTCATATACGGGTACGTTGGGGCAATATTCTGGGTTGCTGTTAAGGAACTTAAGCTAAGTTCCTATATCAAGGCAACCCTACATGTATCTGGGTTAAGCTTCGTAAAAGCAATCTAGTATTGGGAGGGACGTCCGCCTGAGTTAAGGGTATGGCTACCGAAGTAGTGATTTCCATGAATACTGTAATCCCCTGGGCTGGACCTATAATCACAACATCACTCCTAATACTTGCTTAGGGTTATACGATAAACATGCAAAAAAAAGCCAATTCCTAATGGTACTGGAGAACAGGGGGACCCAAAAAACTTGAGACCCCCAAATAGTATCCTAATTAGTAAAGCACCCCAAAATGGTTGCCCTGATTTTGTAGCCAAAGCCACTCTAATCATCTTGGCCCAGGTAGTAAGATGCAAAGGCCCGAGACCTACACCCCGAAACTCCAAGCCCTACACCAAGAGCCTGCGCTCAACTCCAACTTAACCTAAACTCAAAACCTTACTTATGTCCTAAACCGTGCACTCATCTGCACTCTAAACCCTCTCAAGCTTGCATAAAGTCTACACTCTGAACCAGACACCCTTGATCCCAACCCAAACCTTAAACCCAAAACCCTTGTCCCAGACTCAAACCTGAAGCGCACAGCCCAGGCCTCATAGTCTTCCAGGACCTTCTGCCAAGCACGATCAACTTGTTCCTTCCTTCACGTGTCACATGACTAAAGTCACAATTTGAGGGCCCTCCTACATGTAAAGGGATTGTAGGAGGACCTAGTAGGGAATATGCTGCAACCTTCGTCCAGAGCTTAGGCGGGGGCGGGGGGTGGAAGTTGAGGGTGGAATTCATGGGCCTACTTACTGGTTCTTAGTAGGGAATCATGGAAAAAGACATGGACGGATAATATTCCCTCATTCCCTACTGCGAACCAGAAAGTCCAAGTTTTGGAGGTCGAGGTGTGAGGGCTTTAGGTTACAGAGGTGCAGAATGCTGATCACCTGTGCCTCCATCCCCAATTAAGGTAGTTTGCAGGTGTATAAATAGCATGCGGGTACCCTTACAAAAGGCTCATATGAGGCTCATGTAGGGACGCTAGGACTATGTCATTGCTATGTAAGGATTGTATATTTCCTTAGTCCAGTCGTCTTCCTGTCCCCAAGACCTGGCAAAACAAAACAAAAATGCAGACGAGCAAACAAAGCCATGTAAGGGGTTTTAGGGTTTAGGGTTATCTCTTCCTGAAGATGCTATAAGTGCGCGGCGTCAAAGGTTTTGCGTTTAGATTCTGGGGTTCGGGGCTGGGAGGGTAGGGCTTTGGGTTTCTGAGAACAGGGCTGTGCTGAAGGGATCCTAGGCACAAAAGGATGAGCTCCCATGAGCATCTCAGACTTTGAAAGGATTTCAGACGGCGTCTTTGCAACAGGACAAAACCTTTTTAGGCGCAATTTGGAGGTAAGGGTAGTTTCCGTCCTCCCTCGACAATTTGATCGCCCCCTACCGGGATATGGCGTATGTTTCAACCTGTCTGCTCTGCCGCCACAAGCTTGGTAAGAAGCATGCGGCGAGATTAGCACCTATGCTGGGGTTTAGGGTTACAGTTTACCTGGACCTCCCCAATACCTATAATAGCCTATATATACACTCGTTTGAGGTTGAGGGCCATTAATTATAGGCATTTGGGGTTTAAGTATGAAGCCTAAACCCTCAACCCTCAACCCTAAACCTTAAACCCTACCCCATCAGCAGGTAGGGGTGACTGCGGCTTTGGGATTTTCATTCTGGCTTTCGCCAAAAAGCAAGGAGGCTTGCGGCGAGCATCCCCGGAAGTGTTACAACTTCTGGGTTTTAGGGTTTAGGGTTTTAAGTTTAAGCTTTTAGGGTTTGGGCTTTAGGAATTGGAGGGGTTGTAGGGGCTGAGAGCTTAAAGACTCAATAGATAATACGGTTTCCGTATCAGGGTAGTGTGGTTTAAGGTCCTTAACAGCAAGCCGCTTTGCAGTTCCTGCCTTCAGTTTCAGGCTACACTCCGGTCCCTACCAGGACGCACCTCTTCGCTGAGGCGCCTTTTGCAAGACCACATTTGGAGACATTTCAAGGCACGCCTTACTTGTTAGCTGCTAGTTCGTGGCTATGGAGACTCTCTTTGCACATCCGCTCTCTTCCTAAGACACCGCCTTCCAACATCGTAGTTGGGAAATGCACTATCACTATGTATGGTATGTACCAGTAGCCCCAAGGTAAGCGAGTAGCAGCAACCTTACAGTAGGCTCCCTGACCCGTACATATCTCCTCTTACCCCTCAAAACAAGATCTTCTGCACAGCGTCCTTTCCCGTGTCGCAGAGATGAGAAACACCGCGGGGATCTCGGCAAACAAAAACAACTGCTTAAATGAGAGACAGCCGCAGGAAGCCTAGCATGAATGCTCATTCACACTTGGCAGGACACTGGCAGGACTGATGGCACCAGAAAAAAAAAGAAGCAAGAGACAAACATAGATACAGCCATGTCCTGCTACATCTCATGCTATCCATGATTTTCTAATGTCTGCATGGTCGTTAAGCCTTAAACCCTACATCCTAAACCCTAAACCGTCCACCACTAAACCCTAAATAGTAGTTTCCATTTTCTTTCTTCTCCATTATCCCAATATAGCCACAGTGTAACCCTATGGGATGGGACATCTGGCCAAGCAAGGAAGGGGTTGGTCAGGCGCGACAGAAGCTTTTAAGACCTCCCTGGACCTCCCAAATACTCATAATAATAGCCTACCTAGACCCTCCTCCTAACCTCTATTAGGGCTTAAGTACCCACTATTAGGGACCATATATCCCCAATTAAGGGTACAAGGAAGGTCCTGGTATATACCCAAGATTTTGGATTTAAGGGCCAGTATTATGGGTATTTGAGAGGTCCAAGTCAACTGTTCAATAGAGACACCTTGACCATCATGCGACTGCAAGAGGGTGAGCCCCTGGACCTGTCAGGAAATGGAGGAATGGATTCGTATCAGTATGAGCCCCAACAATGCTAACAAGAAGCAGGCAGACCCTAAAAGCCTTGAGATCGTTGGAGGGCCCGGAACTCAAAACTGGGCAACATGATGGCCCAAAACCAAACAAAAAGGGCGAAAAGCCATTATTACACCCCAAACCCTACACACCACTCTTCCCCCCTTTAAGGAGTTTAGACCCTACACCCTCAACCCCACATAATCTCCTACATAACCCCCTTTAAGGAGTTGAGTCTTGGGGTGCGGGTCTGGCCTACACGCTTCACCAAGGATGACCTGCATGTGTGCATGCCTCAGTTGCTCCTCACAACCTGCAACCCTCACACCAAATGCCTGAATCGAAGTTTAGGTTTTAGGGTTCCTAGACCCTCCTCCTACCCTCTATTAGGGCCTAAGTACCTACTATTAGGGACCATATATCCCCAATTAAGGGTACAAGGAGGGTCCTGGTTTAGGGTTGCCACAAACCCTGAACCCCGCGAGTTGAACTCACAAAGCCTGTACAACAGGCACTTCAAAAAGCACGAGAACCAAAATCCACAGTACCCAACCTCTAGGACATCTTCAAAGGGGCCTCTAGCGTCATCTGAGCCATAATCTAAACTCCTAGCATCCCCCTTGATAACTTCTATAACGTTCCCCTATATATTCCCCTAAATAACCCCCTTTTGAGGAGTCTAGACCCTACAGCCTAAACCCTATATAACCCCCTTTAAGGTGTTTAAACCCTACACCCTAAACCCCACATAATCCCCAATATAACCCCCTTTAAGGAGTCTAGACTATAGCTCATCTAGGTTCCAGAGCTCCCAACCGGACGTCGGGTAGGCGGCACAGATTCCATGAGGTTCACCACCGCCTGCCAGGAAATTTTAGGAACCTAAACCCTAAATAGTAGTTTCCATTTTCTTTTCCATTATTCCCATATAACCCCCAATATCATCTTCCCAGGTTGCTGTGAAGGACCTTAAGCTACCAGATATATGGGTGCATAGTGACCACTACAGCTGCAGAAGCCCAGGCCCCACACCCTAAACCCTAAATCCTAAAGCCTAAGCCCTAGACCCTAAACCTTTAGACGCTATCGTCCCCCTTCAGTAGATAGAATATGGCTTTGGGTATATTATGATAAGATCCCCATATACCCCATATTCTATCTACTTAAGGGGGACTATAAACCTTAGTTTAACTTCCTTAGAGGCAGCCTCGCTTTCTTTTAGACTTCTTCAACACATGTTTCAAGCCCGCTGGATGAAAAGGCAGAGTTGTAAAGAAATGGGCAGGATAAGTCTCAGTCTCGGTGCAACGAAAGGTTCTGTTAGGAATATGGGAATATAGGGGTATAATATGGGAATAACTCAAAAGAAAATGGAAACCTTGGTTTAGGTTGTAAAGGAACTTCTGGCTTCGGTTTAAAACTGGGGGGTCCAGGGTGCTGCCACAGAGCTCGGAAACCCTAAACCCTAATGCCTAAGCGCTAAACCCTAAATCCTAAACCCCAAACCCTGCACCCTAAATCCTAATGCCTAAACCCTGAACCCAAAACGCTAAACCCTGAATCCTAAACCGTGCCCAGTACAGCCACATTGTCCTAACACCTGCAGCTGAAAGCACAAAACAGCAACCTGGCCGTTCTTAAGGTATGGCCCTTGTGACAGTACTAGGTTTAGGGTTTAGGGTGTAGGGTTTAGGGTTTAAGGCTTAGGGTCTAGTTGTCGCAACTATCCATGGAAGAGGGAAGTATTTTGCTCAAGGCGCACCTCTACATACAAGGCAAGTACCATGCGTCTGAGGAAGCCCTGGCAGGAGCCTGGCTATAAACTGAACAAACCCCATGTCACACAAGGGGACAATCTTCAAAGTGCATTATCAAGCAGGGGTAGGATGATATTGAATTCAATAAAGCCCATGATTTCTCAAACAGGAGTGCTACTATAACCTCCCAAACATGCTGTGGGTCCAGGCATGGGAGGCCTCAGAAAATGACCATGAATCTGTTGAGGATGCCCTGATAAGTGTTTTAGGTGGAGTGCAGGTACTGCAGCTACCAGGACGCGCTATTAGACCTTAAAGGTCCCTTAATCTATCCTTATTAGGGTCCTAAAAGGGAATTTTAGGGTCTAATAGCCCAAAGTGGTAGTGCAAGGGACAATACTTCAGACAGGGGCGAAGAGTAGGGCTTGTCCTCAAGGCCCACATGCACCAATATCAGGGCCACAGGCACCTAAAACGAGTCAGATCATTGATGACAGTATTTGGGGCCTGAAGCCCCAAATCATGAACCACCTGTTGAGTACTTCAGCCCACAGGGTTTGTATGGATTTAAAAAAAAGCTTCGGACGGAGAGAGCCTTCATCAACCAGAAGTGTCAGGGTTGTGTGGCGTTGGACGTATCCCTAAATATAGGTGCGGTAAGAGTTTGCAACGTAGGTGTGGTAACTATTTGAAGGCCTCTATGTAAGTCCCTTCCACTCCAGCCGCTAAGCCTCAAAGTCTGACAGAGAATGCGTGTGCGCGCGTGTGTCTGTGTATGCTAGTACTTACTGATGGTTAGCAGAGAAGGACTGTCATAAGGACAAACTACTACTTGGATGCCTTCTTCCATACACTACTAAAGACAGGAACTACTTGAACATCCCCAGTCCCGAATGGTCAATATGCCGCCCGACATGTTAGGGTTAGTATATAGGCTATATTCACTATCACTACGAAGGAGGGATTTTGATATTAGGAGACGCCTACCCCAAAAGGTTCTCTGCCTGCTCCATGCCTTTCAGTCTCTCCTTCATCGCACTGCCCTGGGTACAAGCGCAGGGGATTTACAAAATCGGGGTCCTTTCATGTCCCAGAACCTTCCTCGTACCCTAGAATAAGGGTGTATGATCCCCAATAGTGGGCATTTATTCAAGGCATTTCGAGGGTAGATGGAGGGTCTGGGTTTCAAGTATCCCTGTCATAATAATTCAAGAACATGGGGTATATGAGCTAGTCTAAACTACGAGTATCCCCCTAATTAAGACCTCATTACTCCACTATATAAACTCCACCCTAAACCGCAAACCCTAAATCCTAAACCCTAAGCCGTAAAAATCCTAAACCCTAAATCCTAAACGATAATCCCCTATATAGCCCGCTTTAAGGAGTTTAGACCACGGCTCATATGCCTGGTAAGTTGGAAGCAGGCTGAGGCTTCTGGTGCATGACATAAGGTTTAGGGTTTAGGGTTTAGAGTTTAGGGTTTAGAGTTTAGGGTTTAGGGTGTAGGGTTTAGGGTTAGGGTTGAGGGCTTAGGGTTTAGATTTTGGTTTACGATGTTTTGCGGGTTGGCCGGAATGGTTCCTACCCTTTATCTACCCGTATTAGGGTCCTGATAAGGGATTTTAGGGTCTAATAGCCCATAATGGTACCCTTTCAAGGCACCAAAGCGTAAGAATCTAAGACGACGAGGCCTTTAAAGTCGAATTGCTGAGGCCTGGGTCTGCACAGTGTAAGGATTCGGATTATAGTCCCCCTTAAGCAGATAGAATGTGGTGTATATGGGGATCTGATGAGAATATACCCAAAGCCACATTCTGTATGCTTAGGGGGGACTATAGGGTTTAGGGATGGGTTTTGAACCTCGCACGCCCGCTGTACCCTTGCCTGACTTTTGCTCAAGCAGTCTGTCATCCTTATCCCAAGCCCGGAGCCTTAACAAAGAACCGTAAACCCTAAAGCTGCAATCCTGGGGCTCCAAGATAGTAGCCATAGAGTTTGGACCCAAAAGTAAGTGTAGCTACCCAGAGGCCCAAGTACTCTACAGAGAACAGCACAAGACAAGCTCTTGGGGTTTGGGTGTTTGGGGCTTGGAAATAGTTAGTGAGTGTCCAATATTTAATATCAGTCATTCTGAGGTCAGTCTGAGATTCCTAATATGCCATAATGACACAACGAACTTAGGATCACAATATTAGAACCTATGCAGCCTCAAACAGTAGATGGTGGGTTCTTGGATCGCGCAGCGATTACGATGCTACAGAACCTTGGACTATGGCTGTATAGAAGCACAAAGGAACGGAGGGTGTTCGCTGCCCCTTGAAATTGCCGCATGAACCCTGGGCACTACGAACCCTAAACTCTAACCCCAAGACCCGTAAAAGCAATCAGCCCCTACACCCTGAACCAGTAAACCCCTAACCCCTAAACCCCTACACCTTAATAAACCCTAGAACCTAAACACATAAAACCCTAAACCCTACACCTTCGGTACTGCCCCCCCCAGTAACAGTTAGATAATAAGTATAATATAGTTATATATAGCCCTTAATAGGCCCCCTAGTATAGACTGCAACTGGGGGGGGGGGGGCAGTACCCTAAACCCTACACCCTAAACCCTAAAACCCTAAAACCCTACACCTTAGTACACAAAATCGTGAAACCGAGGCCGCAGGCTTCATCCACGTGGACCATGAAGACAGTGCAGGAATTCTCTGCCTGCAGCTACGCAAATCTAGGGTTTAGGGTTTAGGTTGTAGGGTTTAGGGTTAACAAAGCATCCCCATTGTAGGTGTACTATATTTTAGTATTCGTATCAGTAATAGGACTAGTACTAGTCAGTACTAGTCTTGTTATTTGTATTAACATTAAATAGGGTTTGGTTTAGGGCTTGGGTCAGGAAATGGAGGCATGGATGCTATAGTAGCCCCTGTATAATTGCTTTTACCTACCCCGAGGGATCCATGTCTATAAATAATACCTACATTGGGGCCCTAAAGTCGGTAAATATTACCTACATTAGGCTATTTGGATCCCTATACATCCCCATAAACCCCTAGTTTCCATTTCATTTTCCATTTGCTTTTCCATTTGATTCTCCATTATTAGGGTACCTACATTAGGCTATTTTGGATCCCTAGGGTCATTTACATGTTTGCTTCCGTTCTTTCATGTCCTACACTCACACCTATGATAGATACGTGGGATAGTGGTCAACTTTCTCAGTACAAGGCTACTTGAAAATGATTCTACTGCAGACTAGCTTAGGGCGTTTTCAGAACCCAGCTTTTTTCAGGATGTCCCCCCCACATGTGTCATTGGATACCAGAAACCTCAAGACTGTACACACCGAAAACTACGTAATTGAAGCGTCCGAGCCTAAAGTCTCGCTGTTAATGCTTATAGTCCCCCTTAAGTAGGAAGAATATGGTGTCTACGGGGACCTTACTATAATATACCCAAAGCCATATTCTATCTACTTAAGGGGGCCTAGATGTGGGTTCCATGGCTTGGGGCTTCAGCGATCCAGATGCCTGGACGAGGCATCCAACAGTGAGTGGCCAGCTGGGCTTCTGTCCAGGAATTTGAATGAAGTTATCATAACATGGGTATATAATGCAAAATAGGATTTCATTATTTCAGTAACTTAACTTCAGTTCATGAACAGCAATCCAGTTAGATAACCTTCCCTAAACTCTAGGCTCCTGAGCCCCCAGAACCTCTGGAGCCTAAACCCGGAATGTAGGTGCTGCCACTGGCGGAGCGCTAAGGCCACCAAAGCATGGAGTAACCCTTTGTGCCCGAACCTACCAGGATGGGCTAATAGACCTTAAAGGTCCCTTAAGCCTTAATCTGCCCCTATTAGGGTCCTAATAGGAGATTTTAGGGTCTAATAGCCCATAGTGGTATGGTGGATTCCAGGGGGACCCTCAGCATAACTTAGCATACGGATTCCGAAAACAGCGCCCCTGGTCTTTGGAACTTCAATCTGAATTTACAGTCCTGACCTGACAGAAGAGTTCTGGCAACGCTTGTCCCAACGAAGCGTGCAAGCACTAAAAAACCCGTATATCCAGTTGGTAAGGGAAGGGCTCATTTGAGCAACCACCCGCACTCTGTACATCTGTGGGCAAAACGCAGCACTCAGCTAGGCAATCACAGGCTTTTAGAACTGGTCCTTCAAAGACATGAGTAGAGATGATCATGACACGTAGCTGCCCTCAACGCTGAGACCACTCCTACGCCTACAGCCCCTCAAAACTCCAGCCTACCCAGAGAAGTACCCCAGGAGTGCCTCAGACACCCTAACTAGAGTTTTAAGTTTAAGGTCCTTTGACGTCCATTTGGAGAAAATTGGGTGCTTCCAAAAGCTGGGGGTCCGAAAACTACGGGTCCTTTGGGGGAATCCCAGAATATGTATTGGGACCTGTAGCGAGGCTCTTATTCACGGCATTTACGGAAACCCTAAACTCATAAGAACAACTCAGGTACGCGCGTCAGACTGACTGTTGCAAGCTTTCGTCAGTTTCCTGGCTTGACGAACAGGCACCGAGCGGCTATACCATGTCGCCGGAGCGGTATACAAGGCTGCCGGGTTTGGGGCCTCTCAAAAACAATGGGATTATGTTCTATGGCATCTCAACACTGCATATGAGCCATTGTCCAAACTCCTAGTATCCCCCTGAATAGCCCCTACAGTACCCCCCTATATAGTCCTTTATATAAGCCCCTTTAAGGAGTTTAGACTATAGCTATATAGAGGGACTAGAGAGGGATAACCCTAAACGCTCAACCTTGAACCCTAAATGCCGTGTGGTGCTCAGAAGGATTGCAGCAGAAATGTCGGCTGCGACTCCACGATTTTGCGGACGCAAAGAGTTCGCGATGTGTGTAGAGGCAACCCACGGAGGCTTCGAAGTCAGTATTACCCAGATAACGAATGGAGATGGGTTCCTTCTTGTGGAATATAGTAAGGATTATACTAAATCACGCGAGGGACCCCTATTTCCACTGCTGAGGCTTCCTTAACAAGGCTAATCTTGATAGTAGCTCATGTAGCTAAGCAAAGTTTCCTTGAACCCAAAATGCATAGAAACCCCTCCCCTAATAGCAAAGAGATGGGAATGTTTCATATTGGGGGGGGGTGATATATTAGGGGGAAGGAATACAACCATTGATGAGAGTTCCGCTTCTTCCTGGTTGTGCGGAAAGGGTAGAACAAATCCCTACAGTAGCCCCTATACCCTATACTATACAGTCCCTAATATAACAATAGTCATTTCCATTTCCTGTTGGTGCCTTCAGAATTAGCTTGGTTCATATTGACTGGTAATTATGTGTTTCATGCTCTTCGAAATCTACGAACAGCGTATCTTCAGGGAAATCCATGGACAACATGATCTTGCTGTCTGCAGTGTCAAGTAGGACCCTCGATCTGAAGACCCGCGCGCGCAAGCGGGCCAAAGGCCTAATTACATTTCCGGTATTCGGTTCTTATTCTAAGATATACCCTACCCTAAGGCAGTAAGCCCTAAAGCTAAACACGAAGCCGCACGAGTTAAGCCCTGAGCAAAGAAGTTGCGCTGAACAGCTGAACTCCCAACCCTTAAAACCCAAACCATCGAAGAACAAGCCTCAAATGCAACAATTAAACTAATATCCAAGCTTAGCCCCTCAGCTCCAATCTCCAGACCGTAGCCGGAAACCGGCAAAACCCTGAATACCCGGCCCCGGGCCCTAAATTTTGCCAGGACTTTGCTAACACCAACCCCAACAAAAAGTCGGACCCCACTGTTGGCATGCGAAAACTATAGGATACTCAGTTCTTTGGGGTGCGCGGCTATCAGAACCCCCTTATGACCTATGATGATCCCGATTTATTCAATAGTTCTCCAAATAGTCCGGTCAACTATAAGCCCAAAGAGTCCATATAGTATATACCTAAGCCCTAAAGTAGTTACCTGCAACGCCTTTGGGCCCCAAGTATATATTATATAACCACATGGACCCTTCGGAACACTTAGACTGCTTGTGGGATTACCCTGATCCCAGTGTGGCCAAACATGAAGGCCCCACCCGGGAGCAAGCGCACGGAAACTCAGCTTGGCTAGCCTCAGAAGGTTTAAAACATTAGGTTTGGTTGAGGGTTTAGGCTTAAGGGTCTAGTTTAGAGTATGGGGTTGGGGTCTAGGGCTTGAGGCTACAAGCACTAGCCTGCCTACCCTGCCTCCTTCTGTTGGGTACCTAACTTTGCGCTTGGCATCTTCTATGTGCAAAAGCAGGTGCTCAGAGGATTGGTGTCCTGGTATGTATGGTTAACCCGAAGTGTCCAAGTTGCTAAAATAAAACGAGCCCAAAGGGCTCCCATGCAAACACGTTCCGCATCAAGTGCTCACTATTTAGGTACTGGGACCCTGGGGGCGCATGCATAATCGGACTGTGTGTCGGTATTCCCTAATTAGTCTCGAGGGAACCCCCAGAGCGCCGCCAGCCGTCAATTCCTTCCAAGTGGTAGTTTCCCAAAACAAGGGGGACCCCAATACAGACCCAAATATACTATAATCCTTATTGTGGGGACCCCTAAAATGGTACCCCTCATTTTGGGAAAGCCCCA
>CAJNIZ010047396.1:23363-35396 GCA_905231905.1 Symbiodinium pilosum | reverse complement strand
GGGGGGGGGGGGGGGGCAGATGGCCTTTAAGGCAATTTTCGTGTTTTCACGGTGAAGTAGTTCCTGGCCATCAAAAGTCAGGGCTGGCCCCAAACCTTTAGAAATAGTCCAGGGTGCCATTGTTATACATACTTGAGGGGGCCCAGGCAAGGCTTTTAGGATCCATTATTCAAATTCGGAGGCTGGGCAGGCATTGAGCGAGTGGATCCGAATAACTGGCAGAAAGCGGCCCGGGCTTTAGGTGGCAGACTATATATCTGAAGCTGCTACTATCCGAACGTGAAAAATATGTAGAATAATGACCTTTTGGGCTGCTTCAAGAGGTTTTTCAGGCTATTAGTTTACTCACTTTGGGGGTCCAGGTAGAAGCTAAGTAAGTCTCAAGCCCCTAGTAGATCTAGACTTTCACAGCTCAGCCTCTAAGCGGGACCACAAAATCCCATGGTTTGGGTTATTCCCCTCTACAGTAACAGTTACCACAAGGGGTGATAGGAATTACAATAGCCCTTCAATAAGGCCCCCTTTAAGGACAGTTACTGGGTGGGGGAATGACCCAACCCAGGGTTTAGGTTTTAAGGGCTGTGGCCACCTTCACGAAATCGAAGAATCCGCAAAAGATATCGCTGAGATTAAGGTTTAGGGTGGGTTCTGCACAGGGTGATCATGATAATCAAATTCTTCAAGCTTGAAAACCTGGTTCAAATCACATGCATGAGCTGTAGTCGAATAGTATCCCCCTTAGTAACCGCTATAATACTCCCCTATATAAAACCACCCTTTTATGGAGTGTAGACTATAGCGTATATATCTAATTTGAACCCGGGACCCTAAACCCTAAAACCTAAAATCTTCAACTACCAGAATTCATCGAACCCTCCAAGCTCTCAGCCTTGTACAGCAATGCCGGGATGACGATATTGTAGGGTTTAGGGTTCAGGGGTTAGGGGTTTAGGGGTTTCGGGGTGTTGGGTGTTGGGCTTAGGGTTTAAGGCTTCGCAAAGTGTCCCATTGTCTGAGTGGCTGTTCCAACTCTTACCTGTGGCCCAGCAGCAGGTAAAGTAATAACACAAAAGCCCTGAAAATAGCCATAAATGCCATTATTAGACATACTTTTTGGGTACTGTGAGGGTAATAGCATTGCTACATTCCGGTTGGTCTTCTTTTTTGTAGCTTGTAGGGCTCAAGGGTTACCGTTGCTTTTCGGGAGGAGGAAAACGGGCGCCGGCTGGGCTAAGAAAGAAAGGAAGAAGCAGCTTGAGAGCTCAATGACTGCACATGCTCAAGGTGTTCACCAGCAACTCCATGCATGCAAAACCTTGCAAGAGGCTAAACTGCCTCAAGCAAAGGTTGCTGCAGTCATCTACGTTTTCAATAAAGCTCAATCACGCGCGCGTGAGGGAAGCGTAGATTCATCCTGCCAAGGCTGCCACGCATTCAATCACTGTGCGTACGCTCGAAATACGGTTTCTGACGACCGCATCCTTCTTTCCAACACACATGCATGCCTCGCTGGCACCGGTTGCCTTTGCCTCGCATATCGTTTGGGGGGCTTAAGGTTCAGGGTTAAGGCTTAGGGCACCCCCAAACCCGAAACCTCTACCCATAGACCCCAACCCTACAACCGAAACCGAGGGACACGGGCTTTCGAAGCCTAAGTTCCTTATGGAAAAATCCCA
Source organism: Symbiodinium pilosum (assembly GCA_905231905.1). Classification (NCBI taxonomy): domain Eukaryota; class Dinophyceae; order Suessiales; family Symbiodiniaceae; genus Symbiodinium; species Symbiodinium pilosum. Next base: position 33,720 of record CAJNIZ010047396.1, on the reverse strand, counting down.
AACCCTTAAAAACATCCTGTGTAATCACCCTTTTCCGTTTCATCTTGAATTCTCTTGTCCATTTCCCTAAGCCCTACATATGTCCCGAGAAGCCCTTCAAAGGGACGCAGGGGTTCCACCATTGAAGTCTCCATTCTCCTTCTTAAAGGTTTGGGGATCTAGTAGCATGTCAAACTGGTCACTCTACTTATAATTGTAAAGCTCACCCCAATTGCAAGTAGAGCTATGGCTCATAACCCCAGTTATACGTTACTGCTACACTCATGAAGGTTTAAGACCTTAAACCCTCAACCCTAAACCCCGTCTGAGCCCTATACCACTCCCTAAACCCTACACCCTAAACCCTACCTAAAGCAGGTTCAAGCAGCCCAAAGAGACGTAGGCTCGAAGGCGTAGGCCTCAAATCACACTAGGGTTGGCTCCTGGGTCTTCTTAGTTCATGGTATATATAGGGTTTAGGGCTTAGGCTTAGGGTTTGGGTAGTGTTTTTGTACATCAAAAATTCCTTTAAAGGAGATATCAGAGTCATCTAGGGATATAGATAGTTAAACAAGGTTACAACTACCATGGCGATGTGCAGGGTTTAGCGCTTGGGGCTGCCAAAAAAGAGGGTTCCCCTTTTTGGAGCCCTGCTAAGAAGGGCCATAGTTTTAGATAGGGGGGGCCTCTCGTTTTGGAAATGACCACATGAGATGGAAAGAAGCGGTGACTTTGAAGGTAAACCCTCATTACACCCTGAACCCGAAAGCCTGAACCCTGAACCCTAAACCCTGAACCTTTAGCCCTAAACCGTGTGGGTTTAGGCTTCTGATTAGTCTTTGTTTGGGTCTAAGCTCTCCTGCGTCGGCTCGAGGACTTGGGAGTTTGGAGGTTCAGGCTTGGTTTCTTGTTGGGTTTAGGGTTTAGGGCGTGGGGTTGTTTAGGGTTCAGGGTTCAGGGTTCGGGCGGACAAGGTTGTTACCTCTGTGGAATCTCCAAAAAAAAACCTGTTGTACAGGCCTCAACAAGGAATTGCCAAGATCATTGAAAAATCCTGTAAGATACCCTATACATCCAGGACCAGATTATTGGAAACTACGTAGGCTTCCCTACATCACAACCCCTACGAACCCTCATTCGAACCCGGAATTCGTTCCATCTTCCCTTTTATTTTCCATTTGCTTATCCCTTATTACTGGCTGGTAAATATGTAGGTCCCTACAAAGAAAAACCCTACATCCTTAACCCTGAACCACACGGATTTTTGATTTTGGGTCCCTGTGTTAGCCCTCAAACATGTTAACCTACCCTGCAGGTCTCCTCCAGGGTTGGCATTCCACAAGGTCTTATAGAAGATTCTAAGAATGGAAGGGCCCTAAACCCTAAATCCTACAGCCTAAACCTTACAGCCGTAAACCCTAGACCCTAAACCCTCAACCCTACATCCTAAACCCTAAACCTTGAACCCTGAATCCTAAACCTTGCATGGGGATTAGTCTGCTGGGCCACTCGAGATTGGGCCGCAACCAGACCCCAAAGGGATCTAAACAACAGATTTCTTAGCACCAAATGAGCTATGGTCTGAACTCTTTAGAAAGGGGGAATATAGAGGACTGTGATAGGGGTTCTTAGGGGGGATACTAGGAGTTTAGACCATAGCTCATATGGGCAATTATACAGGGATTACAATGTTGATGGAGGAAATCAAGCACCTCGTCCCTAAAGTCCTAGGAATTACAGTAATTTAGGGCCCTTAGGTTGTGCAAGATCCATCAACAATGTAGGGGTTATTCTGGGTCTATATATAGAAGATATGTTTTGGGTGGATCCTCCCAGGGGTCTGGGCCTATAGCACAAGGATCATCTAGCCAAACCCAAGAAGAAACCCTAAACCCTAAACCCACTGCGGAGAGTTTGCATCTAATGTAGAAGCCTAGATGATTAGCACCTAGACCCTAAAGCCCTAAATGGGAGTTTCCCAAAATTAGGGGTACCTTACTGACTGGGGGTCCCCATAATAAGGACTATAGTATACAGGGGTCTACATTGGGGTCCCACTACGTATGGAAACTACCAAATCCTAAACACCTACATACTACGGCCCTAAACCACAGAGCCCCAAAGCTGGGTCCGTGGCCGGCAGTCGCGCTGAAGCCGGAACTCGTGTGGCGCCCAGCACCCGCGTGTGCAGCTGGTCGAAGTTGATTGGGCAGCCAGCCTGGTGAGGGTTCAGGGAGCTTTTCGGGTGTTACATAGGAGTTATATTGGGATAATGGAAAAGAAAATGGAAACTGCTGTATTATATAGGAATTATACAGGTGTTATATAAGGGGGAAAAAGGGGGTCGAGGGAGCTTAGGAGTTTGCAGGCGTAATCTAAGGTTGAAACCATAGGCCCTTCACTCTGGGTTCCTTACATACCTATCATTTACCACCATATGTGCCCTTAAGGGTCGCTAGCCATACTTTAACCTTAGACGTAATGGTTCAAGGGTTTAGGGGCTTCGTGTGGCTAGAGGGTTTGGGAGTTTGAGGCTTCCGGAGGTTGAGGTTAAGGGTGTCAGGTTTCAACGGTTCAGGCTTTGGGGTTCAAGAGCTCAGGTCTTATCCTTTGGAGTACTCAGGATTAAGGCTTCAGAGTTTCGGTGCTAGAGGTCCACCGTTTGGGGTTCAAGGTGTGAGGTTTGAGGCTTCGTGTTTGAGGCTGGGGGCTGGCTTTCAGAATGACAAGGTTAAGGGTTTAGGGTTTAGGGTTTATAGGGTTTAGGGTTTAGGGTGGTTTTCACCATGTAAGGTCAGCGATAATTACCCAGATTCCTGTGAGTATCCTGCACGACGCGCTCGAACAACTCTGCGGCATGAGCATCTTTGCTTCAACTCTAAACCCAAAAACCTAAACCCACAAACCTAGACTCAAAATCCTAAATCCTAATCCCTCAAACCCCGAAACCCTACACCCGAAACCTTGAGATCTAATCTCTAACCCCGAAAACCTAGGCCCGAAAAGCCTTCAACCTTCAACCCTGATTCGCTGGCCAAGAACCAATTGGATTGGAAACGAAATGCAAGCTACTTGAAGGTTCATGGGTCGTCAACTACTTCAAGTGGTGTAGGGTCGAGGGACTTATATATATATATGCATATATAAATATATATGTCTCCTACTCATAAGAAGTGAGGTTCTAAAAGCAGTGGTACGGAGTAGAAGGGGATGCCAAGGACATTATAGGGGTCCTTGTTAGGAACTACCTTGAGCATCGGAAGCTCCCAAATACTGCTTAAGCCCAAACCCTGAAACCCTAAACCCTAAACCCCAAACCCTAAACCCTAAACACTAAACCCTAAACCCTGAAACCTTAAACCTTCAACCTCACAGTCCTAAAACTCCAAAATCAAAATCATAACAGTCCTAAACCCTAAACCCTTAACCCAAAAACCTCAAACCCAAAACCCCAAAAAAACTCTAAACCCTCCCTATGCCCCAAAAACCCTAAATCCTTAAACCCCTAAACCCTAAATATGCTTCAACAAATCCTACACCATGCGCCCTTTCACTCTGATGCCTCCCAGAGCTTTCCCAACGCGCCGAGAAGGGCCTGCGAAGCACTTTGGCAATAAGGTTTTAACTCAGTTTAGGGCTTAGGGTTCAGGGGTCCAGGGTTTAGGGTTTAGGGCCAGACCAATGATTAATAAACCCTCTCCTCTTACTAGCAAGTATAGTCGGGATCCTAATATTAAGGGCCTGAAAAGGAAGGGTTTATTTATCACGGGTCTATACTAGGGTTCAGGGTTTAGGGGTAGGGGCCCCGAGTTGCTGAGCTTAGGCTCTGCCCTAAGGCTCCTAAGACCATGTGGGGCTTTCTGTGGGGAAGGTTTGGGCTTTGGTGGCGAAGGTTTGGGATCCCGTTATGAGGGCCCAAGAGCCTTAGGGTGGGGTTTAGGGCCGAGGCTTTCAGGTTCAGCGTTGAGGGATTCAGGGAAAAGTACAAGGCTCATGGCTTGGGGCTCTTAGGGTTTAGCGGGCTAGTTATAAAGTGTACTCCTGTAAACCAATTACCCGCAGTTTCATAGCAACTGACCCTAATTCTCGGCATAACTCACAAAACTGTACGTCATTGGGTTAAAGGTTGACCCCAAACCCGAAAATTGAAGCCCCAAACCCTAAACCCAGGACCTTGGCACATAGGGCTCCTGTGCGTCATTATGTTTGGCAGCGGCTCTTAACTAACTGGTCCGGTCCATTTGACTTTTCTGCTGCCTCTTGCTTGCCAGCTAAACCGTAAACCCCTAAACCCGTACCCCTAAACCCTTGCATCCCAAAATACTAAGGAGTAGCAGCAATTATGACCATCATCAACAGCACGAATAGCAGTAGCTAAACATGGTAATACTACTGATGATAGGAGTAATAAGAACAAGAATCGAAACCAACATATCATCAGCTGAAATGAATTCATACTAACCCAAAGATGCATCATAACAGAAAAACACAGAAATTGTGATAACACGTAGTCACAATGACGATACATATATACTGGAATAAGACATAGTAAGAAAGACCATGTGTTCAACCTCAGGCCAGGTCCAGGGGCTTTAGGGGTTTAAGGGGTTTAGGCTTTTAGGGGTTTAGGGCTTTAGGGGTTTAGGGCTTTAGGAGCAGCAGGGGCTTTAGGGGTTTAGGGTTTAGGGGTTTTAGGGGACTAGGGTTGAGGGATTAGGGTTTGAGGTTTTGGGTTGAAGGTTCAGGATTCAGGGTTTAGTCTTTCAGGGCGAAGGGCTAGGGGTAGGATTGAAAGGCCAAGGCTATCAAGCCAAAGCTCAAAGTCGGTAGCGAATGCTCTCAATCCAATTCCTCCCAAACCCGGGCCCTCAACGCTAAGCCCTAAACCCTTCAAGCCATAAACCCTAAACCCTACAACTGAAACCTCAAACCCCAAACCCGAAACCCTGCGCTTCCTGAGTCGGCTGCAGGGCTGGAAGGTCTAAACTCCAAAACCTTGCACCGAGAAACCTCATATGAGCTATAGTCCAAAGTCCTAGTATCTCCCTTAATAAGCCCTATAGTTGTCCCCTATATAATTCCCTTATATATCCCCTTGAAGGAGTTTAGCCTATGTCTGCATTGCTCAGAATGAGCAAACGAATCATCCATGGCCTCAATGTGCATTACGTTTCTTAGCTCTCCTTCAGTGCAGTCGCCGCCTGGCGCCAAACGCGGAGACGTAGTGGCAATCTTCAGGCTGTTCCGCAATCTCACGTATGCTTCCAGATTGTTAGTTTTTGCACAGCGCTGCAGCCGCTTCCAAACTTGGCAGCGCTGCCTCTGTAGGTGGCCGTGGGCGTCCACTGAGGAGCCACGTAGAGCTCGGATGTAACATATGTGTTGTGCGATTTGTCTGATTACAGCAAGTTTTGCCAGTGGATGCCTGTTTTTGGGAAAGTGCTTGTGAAAGCTTGCCCAGCGTTGAGCACGTCTATTCATGCAAGAAGAACAGTTTTGCTATATACAAGCTTGTAGAAAACAAGGACACGCTGCAAGTAGTCAAATCAATGATGTTCGTGCGAAAAGGTTCTTGACGCAACAACGGTTTGTCAAAAAATGAGCTACGGCAACGACATCCTTTGGTTGTAAGGAAAGTGAAGTCAAGGTGTAGTCAGTTTGCGAGATAATAAACAAGATTTCCAAAAAAGTTGTTGTTGAAGGAGACTAAGTGAGGATAGCGATAATGGTGGCTGATTAAAGGGAAACCTTGACGGATGCAGGGTGAGTGGTTAAGAGAACTCATAAGTCTTTCATGGGGTCACCGAGCCCCATCTTAAGGCTTTACTACAGCCATAGGCTGCTGCTTATGGATAATGCATGCCCAGAAGCCATACACCTCTAAACATTTCAACCCTAAGGCCATAAACCCTCAACAGCTAAACCCTGAACCCTACAACCTCAACACCTCAACCCTTCCTACACGCCCTAACACCCTTTCCACCTAAACGCTCGGGCCCCTAAACCTGAAGCCCACAGGCCACAAACCCTAAACCCCTGGCAATGGATCCAGGGCTTCGCCTCATTCAAAAGGGGCTTCATACTACCTTCACCCCAACTTACGTGGACCCCCCCCCAGTAATAGTGAGGGTTTAGGGTTTAGGGTTTAGGGTCTGGGGTTTGGGGTTTAGGGATAATGGTAGTTATACTGGAGTCCTCTTATAGTCCCTACTATCCCACTACACGGGGTGCGGGGGTCCACCTAAACCCTAACTAACATGGAAGCACAAAAGGGACCCTGGGACGGAGCCTCGACATCATGGGTTCCTTTCCTGGGCGGAAGATGACTTTAGCCCGTTTGGTGTTCAAAACCGGGTATATGGCAGCTTCCCTAAATTAGGGTACCCCATGGTACCCCAATAGACCCCAATAGACTATAATCCTCATTATAGGGACCCCCAATTCCCAATGAGGTGCCCCTAATTTGGGGAACACCCATATACCCCTACTGGCAGGCTCATGGGACCTGCTAACTGCGTATGACTTGGCTTATAACTTTGAACCCTAGGCATAAGCCCCTAAATGGCTGAATAGCGGTTACCCGCACCATGAGTATGGTTGTAAGCCCAGATATGAGGGTTACCCACGTTACAAGTAGTTCAAACAATCCAGTGAACCTTCAAGTAGAAAACCCAGAGACGAACAGAGACTGCAAAGAGGATGGTGCAGTTATCTGTCTTGGGCTCCTCTGACTGTCGGGAAGAATGTCAGGCTAGATGGGAGCTTCTGAACACAGGAGGCCGTTAGGGTCCCCAAGGGATATGTAGGGATTATGAGGGGATTCTGGGGATCCCTAGAAGGGATTCTCTAGGAAAGTCTGAAAACTCTGATTTTGTACTAACATTTATATGGGGATTGTAGATGAATATTTGTGGAAAATGTCAAGCCTCTGGAATTCAGCTTGGGGCTCGGGACCTAGGGCTCAGACTCAAGGTTCTATCACTGAATGTAGAGGTGAATATTCTATGACGGACTTAGCGTTCAGGGTTCAGCTGTGTTCAATCAAGAGCTTGTAGGATTAAGGATCAGCGCTTGGAATTTAGGGTTCGGCTGTAATTAAGCCTGATAATTGAAACTTGGCGTACTGGCCGCCGTTGGAAGCTTCACAGTTGAGGGAGGGTTGGGGTGCAAGACTCATGGGAAAGCCTGCTAAATCCATTGTGCTGATACTCCAAATCCTGCATGACCTTACTCTACCAAACTCCGATGACTCCCTGAACCCTAAACCCTAAATCCTAACCATGTAGGGATTCGACCTGTTCCATTAGGGGGCTGGTCTGATCTTTGGGGTTCCCCGTGCGCGGCTTGTCGGTCTGGCGCTCGGCACGGCCTTTGCCGTCTTGGAGCTGCTGTGCCCCTCCCTCCCGGCGTATGGGTGGGAATTATGGTCCCTTTTTGGGTACCCTAAATATTAGGTGCCGTATTATAATAGGGATCCAAAAAGGGACCATAATTCTGACAACCACCCATGTGAGCTATAGTCTAAACTCCTTAAAAGGTGGTTATATAGAGGAGTACTATAGGGGTTGGTAAGGGGGATACTAGGAGATTCGACTATGGATCATATATGGGCCTCCAGAAACTAAGGCCTGATTAGTGACTGTTGGAGATTGTTCGCGTTTAGGGCTTTGGGGGGCGCATATCCCAGGTCACAGTCATCATGTCCAGGTTGGATTGGATCGTGGTTCGATAGTCTTTCTCGGGAAGCCATTCGAATTGCTCTCAACGTAACTCCCCACGTTGTAGTGGACACAGTTGATTGCCGAACAGCCAAGGCTTCAAGCAACGCTATATGTGTAGCATGTGAGCCATACTCTAAACTCCTAGTATCCCCCTTACTAACACATATATCTATAACTAAGGAGTTTGATTATAGATCATGTGCGGAGTACCCCTGAAGCCCTGCATGCAAACCCTCAATTGCGAACCCAAAGCAAAGCCCCTGGCAGTCAGCATTCGTGTTCGCCGCCGTCGTCGCGGCCGCGGTTGTCATCATTTCCGCCGCCGTCGCCGCCGTCGTCGTCGCGGCCAGGCTCCGTTAACGTCATCATTCTGGTGATTTCTTGCTGTACCAGGACTGAAACTAATGACTATGGTCATGATGATGGAAATAATCCTCAGGCAACGGGTGCGGGAGCATGGCGCCAATTTTACCAGATGCATAAATGGCATTGATCGCAATGATGCTCACAATATGACAACAATCCAAATACCTGTTCTGGAACCATTAAGTTACAATAAGACCCCGAAAAAATCGTAAAGACGAAGCGGGCCACAGCGTTCCACGCTACACATAAACCTTGGTTTTTTTTTGCGGGGTTATGATGACGGTTAAAACAATCTAAAGCCTAAACCCCAAACGATATACCCCATAAGCCCTATACCCTAAACCCTGAACCCTATACCCTAAACCCTAAAACCCTATACCCTGAAACCTTGAACCCTATACCCTAAACCCATTAACCCCATACCGTTAAGCCTAAACCTTTTGGGCATCCGGGCGCTTTCGGGTGCCGCATGGCCTGGACGAAGTCTGGCTTGTGGCCGTGAGGCTGTACCTGGGCGCAGGTGGCTGACTCAGGAGCCAAATTATCTAGGTTTTGGGTCTGGGGCCGAGGGTTTAGCAAGTAGGCTTAAAGATTAAGGTTTAGGATTTCGGGGTTGGGATTTAGGGTTAGTGGAGTTCAGGGAATACGGTGTAGAGATTATCATTGGTAGTGAGGCTACAGGATTTGATAGGGTTGAAGGCTTTTGGTTTAGGGATTGGGTTCGGGGCTTGGGGATCCGTGATTGGCAGGGTAACCCTAAACCCTACCCTAGCTACTAGCATCTAGGGCTTGGGCTTAGTAGACTTTAGTAAGGTTTCCAGGTGAGGTTTTGGGGGCTAGGGTTTAGGATTTAGGATTTAGGATTTAGGGTTTAGGATTTAGGATTTAGGGTTTAGGGGTTAAGGATTTAGGGTTTAGGGTTTAGGGCTCCAAAACAATTAATGAGGCTGAGCAGCCAGGGGAAGGAATTAAGCTCTATAGCAAAAATTTTCCTTGCTGGCAGTAATGAGTTGTCAACAAGCACTAAGAAAGGCGATGCTGGAATGTGTTTGGACTTATGATCATTCACAGGCTAGCAAATTGCAGGTGGATGATGATGTGGTTTCAACCCTTATAATGCTGACTTCACGGTAGTGACTATAGTCAAGTTCATGAAATCCTGCCGCCGGAACCGAATTATAACTATGCCTACAAATCTGACATTCCTGGAGATTTTTTAGGACGCTGATTTTCATTAGATCTACGTCATTCTAAATAGATGTTCAAAGCTACATTTTTTGGTGTTATCATTCCGGGGCTCCCCAGGGGCGCAGGGCCTTTGTTGATGCGAGGCCAACATTACCCTTCCACGTCTCCTCGACAAGGGTGGCCTACTCGGATAATAAGCGGATAGTCAAGAACTGTCGAGCCATGGCACATACCGCAGGAACAGCTGAGCCTTGGACAGTGTCCAGGCATCAGGAAGTATTGGCTTACCCTAAGGGTCCAAGGACCCAAAACCCTATTATTTGGGTCCTTGGACCCTTAAGGTTATGTACCAATTATTGACGATCGTGGGAGACTGGATGGCTACATATCTGTGTCAGTGAACAGGTCCCTTGTGCCGAAGCATGGTGGTCCGGCGTCGGAGCGTGCCGAACATGCAGGTCCACTTGTGCAAAAGCATGGTGGTCCGGCGTGGGAGCGTGCCGAACATGCTGGCATGCACCAAAAGCCTGCGGGCAGCTTCCAGCACTGTGAGGTCGCGCTCGCTTGTCGTCCTCCAAGAATCTGTTATTGTGGGGGTTATATAGGAAGAGTGGAAAGGAAAACGGAAACTGCTATATTAATAATGGGGTATATACTGGGGCTTTATAGGAATAATGGAAAAGAAAATGGAAACTACTATATCATAATAGGCTATATATTGGGGTTATATAGGGATAATGGAAAAAGAAAATGGAAACTACTATATCATAACAGGGTATATATTGGGGTTATATAGGAATAATGGAAAAAGAAAATGGAAACTACTGTATCATAATAGGGTATATATTGGGGTTATATAGGGATAATGGGAAAAGAAAATGGAAACTACTTTATCATAATAGGGTATATATTGGGGTTATATAGGAATAATGGGAAAAGAAAATGGAAACTACTTTATTATAATAGGGTATATTTTGGGGTTATATAGGAATAATGGAAAAGAAAATGGAAACTACTATAATGGGTTATATGGGGTTACCCTAGGGATCATCCTAGCCTCCAAAACCCCGAAAGCCCCCAAATCCTAAAACCTGGGCGCCCCT
>CAJNIZ010047396.1:0-23263 GCA_905231905.1 Symbiodinium pilosum | reverse complement strand
AAGATTATATTCCTTATATAAGAAAGGTTTTAGGGTTTAGGGTTTAGGGTTTTAGGGTTTAGGGATTAGGGGCTATATTCCTTATATAAAATACTATACCCCAAACGGAGGATATAATCTTACTCTATAATGGGTACCATAATATCCGCAAATAAACTACTACTCAACTGAGAACTACCTAGACCCTAAGAAGAGGTGGAAATTTTCCCCAAGGAAAGGTACGGTGGATACTAAAAGCATGACCCTGCGTACGTCATAGTTTGAAAATTAGATGTTGATCTCACAGAATACAAGTCATATCTGCTCTTTAGTATCAACTGTGTGATGCTAATGTGAGACTATGCTTCATGCACATGCAACTTCATGGGATGAAGTAACTACTTAGAACTTGGCCCCTATCGCTACTTGTAATTCCTCTAAATGGCCTTGTGGGGGTTACCCCAATTATCCGTAGGGTTATACTGAAGTAGGTGCTAAGTCCCAGGAACCCTAAACCCTGAACCCAAAATCCGTAAGAAAACCTAAGCCCTATATGGATCCCTACCACCCATTTCAGGGGACGTATAAACCTTCAAGTATATTCTAAACTCTAAGCCCGAAATCCTAAACTAATAACCCTAAACCCTGAACCCTATACTCTCAACATTACACCCTAAACCCTAAACCCGAAATCCCAAACTCTTAACCCTAAACCCTAAATCCTAAACCCTGAAGCCTAAACTCTTAACCCTAAATCCTTAACCCTAAACCGCAGCTCCTGGGCTCGCCACACATTTAGAAGTAAGCGTGCTGAGCACGTTGCCTGGGCCAACCTGTCCACGCAGCGGCTTAGGGTTTTAAAGTTTAGGGTTTAAGGGTTTAAGGTTTGGGGTTTAGGGTTTATAGGGTTTAGGGTGTGGGGTTTAGTGTTTGGGGTTTAGGGGTCTAGGGGCTTTGAGGTTTAGGGGCTAGGATTTCTATGGGCCTTGGGATGTAGGAGCTAGGATCTAGGGTTTAGGGTGTTGTATCTACAGTTCCGGATTTCGGGATGAGAGGTGTGGGTAGATGGTCATAGTATGTAGGGAATGTGGGAAGACACAAACATGGCACAAAGATCCTGGAGGCAGGTTGAAGATGTGTTTGACAGCTTAAGGTGCGATTGATAATAGAAAGCCCTATGATCTTGGCGTAGTACACTCTCTTGATTCCAAACGCACAGGCATTTAGGGTCATGCAGTTCTTGTATCAAGCGTAATTCTGCCCTGGGCCATGCCTGCATTTCTGCTGTCCCGTGGTGTTGTGCCAAGTCAAACAAAGGGTTCCTCACTGCTGCTGCTGCTGTGCTGATGTCGTGACCTACGGCACCCATGGGAGGCTGTGCGGTTAGGAACTTGTCTCTTAACGCTAAATCCAGGCCAGTACAGAACTCGACTTCTCGCCTGGTCATCCATGTCATCTTTCCAAACAGCGCCGAGCATGATGCCAACTGTAGGCTCTGCCCAGGGCTGTTGGAAGATGTCTGTGGCGATTTTGTGTTGAGTGTCACACCCTGGGTGTCGGAGTGGAGGCTCGCATGGTCGTCTCTTCTCCTTCCAAACCTCCAAACGCCTGCTGCGGGAGTAGCAGAATAGCCCGCCAAAATCCGCCAAAGAAACCTGCAAGATTGGCCATCTATAGCCCCCTTAAGTAGATAGAATATGGATTCGACCATTTCCATAATAAGATCTCCATATATCCCATATTCTATCTACTTAAGGGGGCCCATCCGCTCCCTCAAGTTGCTGGTCCAGAGAGTAAAGCCTCTAACGTGCCTTCTTCGTGCACCGAAGCCTCTTTATAGTATCTTCACACCACGCAAAAGTCACTGGTTCTTAGTACGGAATAAGGGAATGCAATCCCTATATAATCCCTGTACAATATATTCCCTCATTCCCTACTAAGAACCGAGAAGTAGACACACTTGGTGCCACAGTCCTCTCAGCCTCTTGTGGACCGGCGTCAGAAATGCCCACCCGGTCGATTAAGCATCTTTGGATACATTGTGCAGGGTTCAGGAGAGAGGGTTTCACGGCCTTGCAGTTTTTGTTTAGGGTTTAGGGTTTAGCGCTTAGGGCTATTTAGGGTTTAGGGTTAAAGGCTTCGGGTTATGTAGGGTTTAGGGCCTCAGGGTTACTCAGGGTTTACATCTTTGCCGATTAAGATCTCCAAATGAGGATAGGTTGTTTCGGGTACAGCTACTGTTGATGGATGAAATTTTGCACCACTTCTGGGCCCCGAAATATAGTAATTCCTAGGACTTTAGGGACCAAAGGTGGCGCATGATTTCCTCCATCAACCGTATTGAGTCCTCTTTCCTGGTTGTTTAGTTTCCCAGCTGAGCTCTGGATCCTAAGCCCTATAACCCTCAATTCTAAACCTTAAATTCCAAAGATCTAGGGTTTAGGTAGCCCTACATACCTACATACCAAGCCATAGTTCCCGAAACCCACAACATAAAGGCCTACCTCCAGGACGATGGCAGGTCGCCACTGTGACATCAGCCTCTCTGCGTTCTCACGCCAGAGGACCTGGGCTTATGGGTTCAGGCTTGGGGTTCAGGGTTTGGGGGGTTTAAGGGCTTCCCCCCACGAAGGCTCAGATTATATAGAGCGCTAATAAGGGAATTAAAAAAATGGAAACTGCAATAGCATTGAGGGCTCAGGGCTTAAGGTGTTGTGCCTGGAGTTTAGGGTTCAGGTTATAAGGTTGAGTGTGAAGGGTTACGTGTCCGGAAGGTTTTTAGGGCACAGGGCTTGGGGTTGAGGATTTCGCAATTTGAGGGTTCAGGGCTTCGAGTTTGGGGGGCTTGGTGGTTGGGGTGCTGACACACGCGTCAGGCCTCCACCAAGCGCATCAGTGTGTTGCAAAGCTCACACCCAGTGTCCAATACTTCCTCGGCCACGTGAGGAAAAGGGTGTCAAACCAACAAGCATCGGACGCTTGGCCTCGGGGCGAACTGCTCGAAGTGGCAAACATCTGCATAAGTTCATTCATCCAAGTCAAGCTTGCGAGCTGCTACTTGCGCATATGCTCCCGTTGGAGTCAACTCGAGATCCGTGACGAGCCGTGCCAGGCCGGCCGGATTTGCCCCAGGGTCTTCCCATCTTTCCTCACGGAAGTTTTGCGCACCTCCCAGCCCCTGGCACGGTCCGCGCGACCACCAAACTCCAAAAGAGCCTTCCGAACATGTATGTGACCTGTAGGCCAAACTCCTAGTATCCCCCTTATTAACCCCGATAATCGTCCCGTATATATTCCCCTAGATAATCCCCCCTTCAAGGAGTTTAGATTATAGCTCATGTGGATCAGCCAGGCTCTACAAGTTCTCAGCGGCTTGATTCCCGAACTTCAAACACCCGGTCACTTCAATCAATTTGTCGCCACTAGACTACAAGGTTCCCATTGCTGATGGAAGTATATTGTCATGTTGTCTATGCTTTGGCAGGGTTCATGGAGCTTCGGAATAGTCCTGGGACATGTCCTCCCACGCACTAACATGGAATCTGAAAAGGAATCTCTGGGGTGTCATGTTAACTAGATGCTTTCTGACCACAATTAAATCGAAATGACGCTGCATCTCCAATCAAGACCTTCACAAACCCTAAACCCTAAACCCTAAACCTTAAACCTTTAACCCTAAACCCCTTAACCCTTCACCTGAGGGCAGAGCAGTTCCACGCATGTGTTTGGTCCAGTACTGACCGTCCTACTTAGCAACTTACATGCAGCAGAGTGTCAGGGAGTCCGGGATGGAGGGCTTGCGGATTTAGGCATAGGGTTCAGGACCTTTGGGGTAAAGGTTACGGTTAACGCATCGTGTCCTTTACACTTATTGAATAAAAGCCCTGGAGCACCTGCTGATGAAGGTCTGTTTGGGGAACGGGGGTAGGCCCCCAGATACCCTTCTCCTCCCCTGGGTGCTCAGAAAGGGACCCTTCATTTTCGGAGACCACGTATAGCACGCTACTTGACCCGAGGTTCCCGCAGACACATATAAACTAGGACTAGGACTAGGATGCATCTTCAAGTTCTCCCCCAAAAGCCACGTGGGCACACCCTCATATACACTCGTCAAAATGCGAAGTGAAAGCCCTACCTTATATAGGAAGTTGTTCAACCGGAGGGTAGATGAAAAAAGTGTCCACAAAGAGGGCCCAAGACACCTGATGTATTATGGGAGATTATAGTCTATTATGGTATATTATAGTATATTATGGTATATTATGGTATATTATTGTTTCTTATGGTAAGCAAATTATAGTATATTCATTAAAAAAATAGACCCAACATGTCCGACATGATACAAGGATCTCTAGTGCGATGTGAAATAGATTCCTCAATTACAACGTATTGCGCTCTATGCGTTCCAGGCATATGAGCTATAGTCTAAACTCCAATAACCCCCCATAGTAGTCCCCTATATAATCCCCTGAACCCGAAACCCTAAACCCTATATAACCCCTTTTTCAACCTTCAAGGTCTTCAGGGCTCATCAAACTTCAGCATGGGCTCTTTCAGCTTCAGGGCTTTGAGCTTATAGATATACAAGTACATAGGTGTATATGAGCTATAGTCTACACTCCTAGTATCCCCCTTAATAACCCCTATAGTAGTCCCCTATATAATCCCGTATATAACCCCCTTTAAGGAGTATAGACTATAGCTCATATAAGGACAAATTAAGACAGATGACAAACGGCTGCAACCCCCCAACGGTGAGGTGCTAGCATACGGTCCCGAATTTGCCAGCATTCTGGTAACTGACTCTCACTTTGCAACCTCAAGCCTCACCCGTTGTGGCATGACCACCATTCTTCTTCCCACAATTGTCAGCAATCTGCTATGCTGAAATCATCTAAACACTTCGACTCCTCCCTGTGCTTCGGGTGGTGGCCTTCCTTCTCCCCAATTTTGCGAGTGCATTTCGCAAGTTGAAGTCATTCAAACCTTCCCGTGCCCCCCTCTGTGGTGCGGGTGGTTGTCTTCCTTCCCCATCATTCTCTCTGGTTGACTTCATGTTGATTGTTCCGCGCGCCCCTCGTTATGGGTAGTTTTGCTCCTGCCACAACCCTACACCCTAAACCCCCTGTCAACATCATTGCAGCTGACTGTCACCCTGGGGCATGAGAGGTTTCTTCCATTCACGAAGTTGGTTGGGGTAATATTTGGGTTGTATCGCGGAGAATGGAAAAGAAAATGGAAACTACTATATAGTATATTGGGGCTATATAGGGAATGGAAAAGGACATGGAAACTGTATTTAGGGTTTAGGCGCAATTGTCAGCATTCTTGTCATTGACAGTCGCCCTGCAGCCTTTTGCTGAGTTGCTCACGTCTTCCTGACTCCCCGTTGTGATGTGGGCATTGTTTCTCTGTCCCGTCTTTGGCCATGCCGCAGGTGGTGAGAAAGTACTGTTGATAGATGAAATCTTGCGCCACCTAGGAGCCCTAAACTACTGTATCTCCTTGGACTGTAAGGGTTAAAGGTGGTGCAAGATTTCCTCCATCAACAAGCCTTGAAAATTATAGAATTTCGTTGTTGCTCGGCCAGCCCTCATAGGCCGCCCGCTCATGCCCTGAGGCTGGACGCGCTGGCGAAATGGTTCACTCTTGAAGGTGTATGGTCTACACTTGACCCACAAAATCGGCCCCAAAACCGAAAGGTCTTCTGCGGTTTGCGCGTGTGTTGGCTGCACCTCTGCTTCAGCGGGAACCATTTTTTCTACTCCAGGTTGCTCTAGGGAATTCATGGTCACAGCCCCAAACCCTGTGCATCCTCAATTAGGCTCGTACAGCCTCATATGTCTCTCAAAAATGAACCCCGCAACCCGAAACCTTGAAACCCGACACTCCCTGGTCCTTCATCTGCGCTTGGCCCAGCCACTGCCCTGTGAGATTGGAAGCCTAAGCTAAGCTGCCAGAACTAAGGTGTAGGGTTTCGATTTTAGGGGTTCAGGAACTAGGGTCTGGGTTTACGCTTCGGGGTTATAAGGGTTTTAGGCTTCAGAAAAGATTTGTCAACACCACCAAGACATACTCGGACACAAAGGACACCCAATCTACCCGGACCCTTCAATCTATCAGTTCAGTAAGAATCCCTATTACCTAAACCCTAAACCCCTAAATCCTAAACCCAGAAAAAGAAAAAGTTAAATCCTAAAAAAGGCACCAAAAGTTCCCTACGCCCTATACCGAAAACCGAGGGGAACTGCATTGAGGGTCCAGGTAGGGCTTAGATGCAAGAAAACTCTTCAAGGGTAGAGCCCAAGCCCACAGACCCAGGGTTTGGGATCTTGATTTTAGGGTTTCAGGGTTTAGGGCTTTAAGGTTTGGGGGCTTTAGGGTTTTAGCGGTTTAGGGTTCTAGGGTGCTTGGGTTTTAGGACTTTAGGGTTTTAAGGTTTTAGGAGGTTAGGGTTTTAGGATGTTAGGGTTTAAGGGTTTCGCTGTGTTAGGGCTTTGTGGCTTTACAAGTAGGAATTTAGTGTTTGAGGGTGTTAGGGTTCTAGAATGTTCGGGTTTTAGGGCTTTTGGATGTTCAGGCGATTCGGGTTTAGGGCTGTAGCGTTTTACGGGTTAGCGTGCGAATAGTCAAGGCTTCCCATAATGTCACAGGCAAATCCCACAATGCGACCTGTCAGAAGGTGGGGCTACCATCCAATCTAGCTTCACGAACACACCTTGGGATTGCTGAGGGGTAGGGGGTCTAGGGTTTAGGGTTTGGGGCTTTGGGAAACCTACTTATGAAAATAGAATTCTCATGGACCTCTAAAACGGACCCAAAGTATTAGCTAGCTGCCTCAGTCTTTCCAAAAAGGTTCGAGAAACATGGCACCTTCTGCACATGGATAGCTGTGAATCTTGCTGGTGAAGCTAAATTACATACCCTTCTATGAAACAGAGACCCCCTCTGAAGACACGACGTATCTGCAAAATCTATGCGAGTGACCTTTGTAAGTACTTCTGGAAATCCAAAACCCCCGCTAAGCAACGCTTTGGGATCCACATGCTTACTAGCAGCCCCACAAGTAGACGTGTTGTTTTTAAAACAACCCCCCCCTCCCGCCCTCCCCGAACTATGTTTCCACACTAGCCCTTTTCACTTAACTGGTAACCCTGAACCTGGAACATCTTAAATCCTAAAGCCTCAAACCCTAAAGCCCAATTCCGGAGAACGCACCAACCCCAATATAGTACGGTTCCCCATATATTATAGACATACCATACCAGGAGGATTTAATGTTAGGGGGAGTACTGTGGGGACTTTGGTGTTAGGGGAAGGGAACCCTAAACCCTAATAATTAGGGGAAGGGAACCCTAACCCTAAACCTAAACCGCGTTTAGCCCTTCCGCTCACTGAGGACGGGACAACTGGTATCGTCTCTATCCCTTGCCTAGGAAGATCCAAGCTTTGGGATAGAGATCTGAAGGGTTCATATGGTGCAGGGTTTAGGGTGGGAATTTACTGGGTTTAGGGCTTTATCGGATTTATAAAGGGGTACATATGATTTAAGATGTAGGGCTCTGAGTTTGGGCCCTAAACCCCAAGCCCTAGGGTTGAGAATTTTTAGAACTAAAGGCTCAGGCTCAGAGTACAGGGTTTCAGGGCTACAGGTATCGAGTTTAAGGTTTAGGTTTTAGGGCTCAGGGTTTGGGGCCTAGGTGAAAGGTTTGGCCCTAGGATTTAGCATTTCGGGTTTAAGGTTTGGAAATTCTTTAGTCGTAGCTTCGCTATGGTGGACTCAGGTTCGTGTGGCAAGGGTATCTGCGAATCCTGGCAAAACCCTAAACCCCAGAAGGCCAGCAGTCGCTGCCGGCCAATCGGTAGCGCCGCTAGGGCTTAGGATTGAGGGCTTTGGGTGTGGGGTTTAGGATTTAGGGTCAAGAAAGGCCAAAGGCTTCTCAAACTAGGGATAGCCGTAGATTCAATAGCAACTGCCAGGGCCCTGTTTGGGCCGCACCTTTGGGATTACATTGGTGAACTCCCACAGGACACAGGGCCCGTTTTCTTTGAACAGATGGATACCCAGCACAAGCATTCAGCAGTGTGCATAAGGAACCCGGCAGACACGCGCCAAAGAAACTTGTTAAAATCCGAACTCATTGTAATTTGGGATTTACGATTTGGGCTGTGAGGGTTCATGTAAGGTTTAAGGCCTAGGAGCATGCAATCCTAAACTATAAGCCCTGCAGCCCAAATCCTATAGACTTAACTTAACCCTAAGCCCTAAAGCCCAAACCCGGAAAAGAAAAAAAAAAAAAAACATACTACCCAGATCCAAGACTTGTCCCAACCTTCAATTTGCATTTTCATCCGGCCTAGGCCTTGAACCGGCCATCCAAAAACTTGACCATTATCATCCTAAAGTCTATTTGAGGGTTTCCCAAAATTAGGGGTTTAGGGTTTAGGGTTTAGGGTACCATTTTGGGGGTCCCAGTATTAAGGATTATAATATTTTGGGGTCTATATTGGGTCCCCCTATTTAGGGAAACTACCATTTGAGGTACTCGATACCTTAGGTTGGGCCCCCACCCACTAATAGTAGTATACTAGGAATATATAAGGACCTTGATATGATTACCATTACCTCTTGTGGTCACTATTAGTGGGTGGGGGCCCAAACTAACCTATACCATAAATAGGAACCTAGGGTCTTAGTACTGGTAAGTATCTCTGTCAAACCCTCATTTTGTTTTCATGAGATTCTGCACAATCCCTGTTCCCTAAACCCTAGACCCTTTATCAAACCCTAATCTGGGTTAACTTGTATAAGCCCCTGTAAAACCCTATGAAACCCCATAAACCCCAACAAACACCTATCAAACCCTAGAAGAATCCTATCAAACCCTATGTGCTTAGGACCCTGTATTATCAGGTTCGACTTCTGAGCTAGATCTGCTGCAGGGGTGCTTTAAACGGGCTATGAAGGGTATATGGATGTTTAGGGTTGAGGGTACAGTATAAGTCTGCGTTAACATTGTGTGAACCTACGTACAGCAATGCCAAACCCCACATATCTTGGGCCCTGGCATCTCCTCCGCCGTCCCGAGGTTGCGAAGTGTGTCTGCAGCCTCTCGACGGCAGACATAATTACCCACATCAATCTGGGATTGGACATATGGGGTACCCCGTCTGTGTTTCTATGAGGCATGGTGACATGACGACGTTGAAACAAATCAAATCTCAAGAGAGGCACCGATGTATTATCAGTCCGTACCACCCACTGTATTTAACCTGCCATTTTTTTGTGTACCCACCATCGCCCATTGATGGGACGGACTGTTAGCAACTCAACCGAGTCGGCGTAAAGATATAGCATACAAGTCCTAAACAGGAGTCTGGAGGCCCTAAACCCTAAACCCTAGACCCTAAACCCCCTAATCCTCAACGATAGCTACAGCAAGCCACATCATCTCCAAATGGATTTTGGCCAGGTTCATTGGGCTGTTACGAATAGGGTTTGGGGTTATGGTTTATGGCTTTATGGTGCTGGGGTTTTGGGGTTTTATGGCTTGGGGTTTAGTTTTCTAGGGTTTGGGGTTTTGGGTTCAGGAGTTGGGGTTCTGGCTTCAGGTTTCGGAGGGTTCCGGGTCTAAGCGCTCAAAGTTTAGGATGCTCAAAGAATTGGATGATCTCGATGGCTATAGCAATAGGACAGCGAGACATACCATGGCTCTGAAAATCCTGCATGGCCTTGGTATACCTCAACACCAAAAATTCAAGACCACGAGACACTTGAAACCATGTTGCGTTTCTGATATGAATAATGCAGGTTGTAGAATTTAGAGGTTTCTCCGTCGCCGTTTTACAAAGATCAAGGCCGTATTATAGCCGGGACGCCGAAGCTGACCAAAAGCATGACAACCTACCATATAGACCCTTTCTACAGATATACTGTGCTGTTGGTAAGGCACTGCAATTCTGCAGTTAAGTTGCCATACTAGGGAAATGTAGTGGGTGATGTGTCCTCCCTGTCGTGGTAACCCTGAACCCTTTTTTACTGCATAATATGGCACCTTAAACCTAAAACTTAAACCCTAGCCCTGTATACTCATGATATGAACTTACACCTAAAACCCTAGACCCTAAACCCTATATACCCAACAGCATGGTAACTTAACCCCAAACCCTAGACCCGAAACCCTCTATACCCCATAATATGGTAACTTAAAAAATCTAGACCCCACACCCTATGCACCCCACAATATGGTACTTAAATTAAGTTCCTGAACAGCAACCCAGGTCAGGGTTTCAAATTCGGGGACCCTGTCCTGCATGCTTGTTTCTTGTAACTGAGTTTTTGTCGGCATAAAGGGTTTAAGGTTTAGGGGTTGGGGGTTTAGGGTTTGAATAGGGAACCCTCCCCCGAAAAATGTGCTGACAGCAGGGGGATTGGGCTCCCTTGCACAGCACACCTCGGGAAGCTTGAGTCAGAACAACCTGCTGGTCGTTCGTAGAGAATGGAGGAATGCATCCCCATAGTGGGGCTGAGGGTTTAGGGTTTATGGGTCTAGAGGCTTTACAAGAAGCACAGTAGTTTCCGTGGTTTTTCCATTCCTTCAACCCCCTGTATGGTGCCTCGCATGTTCAAAAAACCATGCCCTAAGCGCGAAATCGTAAACCCCAAACCTTGAAGCTTGAACCGTGCGGGCCTTGGCAATCAGGCCAGAGTGGAAAGCACGCTTCACGTGAAGACGCCCGCACTTCCGCCTGGCGATGCCCGCAAAGTCGAATGGCTAACGTGGGGTCTGAAGAACTAGCCTAGGTGTGCCCTGCATGTCCTTTTGAATAATTATGTAGGCCCCTGATTAATAACCCCCCTACCCTTAATAGGGATTATAATAGGGATCGTAGTATTACGGCCCTTTAAAGGAGGGGGTTCCTAAACCCTAAACCCTGAACCCTAAACCCTGAACCCTAAACCCTATTATACAATAAGGCCCTTAAAAGGAGGGGGTTCATTAACCACAGGTCTACATTAAGAAGGCCACAGAAAGCCTGAACCCTGGGTTTGGAGAGCCCAGCGTATGTCTGGGGGTATTTCTGTACGGGGATTGACCTAAAGTCTATCAAGCTTTGGCAAGTTGCCAACATGCTTAAAGCCTCAAACCCAAAAACTCTAAGCCCTAAACCGAAACTCTAAGCCCTAAACTCTAGACCAGCAACCCGCGGATCATTTGCAGCCGCCGGAGACGCCCGCCTTCGAAGCAACTACCCTGGAAAGAGCTTCGCCCCACGAGGCTTAGGGTTTAGGGGGGTTTAGGGTTTAGGGGTTAAATTAACCTCATAATCTAAACCCTCGAACCAACATCCCCGCGACGTCACCGTGCACTCGTCACCATTCAGCGTTGGGATCCTGTTACTTCCTACGTGGCACTTAGGACCCCTACTACGGGTTAACCCTTAAGTACCTGTAATAGGAGTATAAGGTGGTTAAGGGTCTAAGGTCCGAGCTAAGTCACAAGGAGCTTCATCATCCCAGCATTACTCCTGAATACACTTGTGCGTTCCCAGAGCCAATCCGTATGTCACTGCCTGCAAAACATCCCTCCCTGTGTCCTGAGCTTTGGGCGCTACGCCCTGGGGCAACCCTAGGCCCAAATCTCCGAATCATGAGGCCTGAGCCCAAAAATCCTGAACCCTGGACCCGAACTTTTGAAGGCCTTAGCCCAACACCCAGAGGGTTTAAGGTGGGACCTAAAGGTCGTACCCAAAATCAGCATATGAGCCCCCTGCCTGCTCCCTTATCCACACCCTAAGCTGCAACCTAACCTACTGTGTAAGGGTGATGTAGTGAGCATTTCCTCCGTCAGGCCCTGGTATTGCCTTGTTCTGAGTATGCTCCATCGCTTCTCAGACCCAGGAATTACCCAAACCCGAATCCCAATAGTAAGCGGAACAACAGTCTTCCCGGCAGGGTTTAGGGTTTAGGGGCTATTGTTTTACCTGCTTTTGAAGTTCAGAAGACAAGACATATGTAAGCCTATCAACACCTTGATACCCCCCGGCTCCAATTGAGTTTCCATGTTTCCATTTCATTCTGCATCATCCCCTTGTCAGGTCCAGGCAGACCCGCTGCAACCCTGAACCCTAAACCCTACTCCTTGAGCACTAAACTCTAAACCCTACTCCCTAAAACCCTAAACTCTAATCCTTAAACCCTAAACCCGAAACCATCCTAAACCCTAAACCCCAAAAACCATCGCCACGAGACCCTCTGCTTCCTCAGCCAAAAGCTTGCCGGCAGCACCCGGCGGCTTTTAACTCCGCCTCCAGGCCTTCAATTGCCTGAACCTGCGGATCATGGTCTGGGGATGAGGTTCAGGGTTTAGGGATCAAGGTTTAGGCTCAAAGGACAAGAGTTTAAGGCACTAGGATCTGAGGCTCAGGGTTCAGGCGTTTTAGGACTAAGCTTCTTTCTTGGCTTTGGGTTTAGACTTATTCCCTGGATACTCCGAATAGGACAGACCCTGAACCCGAAACCCTAAACCCAACCCTAAAAACAAACCCCCTAAGAAGGACTCTTGCGAACCCATGGTTTTTGGGACGATCTCGGCCTACAGGGTTTAGGGTTTGAAGTTGCAGGGGTCCAGGGTTGTAGGGTTTAGGGTTTTGGTTTAGAGGGTTTAGAGGGTATGGGGTCTAGGGAAGGGTGTAGCGTGGCTAGTTTCTAGTCTTGGGTCTAGGGATGCGGGGTTTAAGGTTGCAGGGTATCGGGTCTAGCAGCTACTGTTCTGAATCGAGTGTCGACCCCTTAATATTAATGGCCCCCTTCTTGAGAATCACCGTATGCTTCCCAGGAAGGCTGAAGATTTGGAACAAAAAAACCTTTGAAAATCAGAGCTGTTATCTACAGATGCAACGATGAAGCAATGTCGTCCCAAGAACTTCAGTCCTGCAGTTGCTGTTATTATGACGTCTTGTTCTTCCTGCTTATTGTCGTCATTTGCTATTCCTGCACATTCCGTATGCTCTTGCGTGTAGGTTCTAGGAAGGGTTTACGCTCAAGACTGTGCCATGATTGATGTTGAAAGTTCACATGTAACCCCGATTATCTACAGCTTAGTAGTAACTACCCCTAATTGGTGAGCATAACCCAAAAAAAAGGTAAGTAATTAGGCTGGATAAGGTGGAGTGCTTCAAGGGTCTGCACAGAGGTTCTCAAAAGTTTAGGGCTTTGCGCTTAGGGTTTGGGTTTAGCGTTTAAGGCAAGGTTTAGGGCTTAGGAGGCTCTTTTAATTTAGTATTTGGAATTGCTGCCCCGAATGACCCCCGTCATAGGCCCCATAACCCCCTATTACTATGTAGACTTACAAAGTCAAAGAGCCTTCAAGTAGGGCTTAGGGTTGGAGCTAATTTCTTGGCTCCAAGCTTGAGTCGAGAACGAGGATACCCTAAACCCTAAAGCTAAAAACGGGGGAACCTGACTAAGGGGGGTAGTACAAGGGAATGATTCGAGAAGCCATGAATACACAATTCAAGTCAGAGTCGGATTGAATATTCATGCGTTGAATACAAGCACGGAAACCTGGAAAAAAGGGGCCCTTGGTATTCTTATGCTCCGTTTTGCAAGGATTCCGAAGAGTAGCCTTAGAGGCAGGAACACACCAAGGATGTAATAAACCGCCTTGAGGAGGACATCTTCTCCAAAACCAATGTCAGCTACAAGTTGGCTATACCTGCGCACTCCCACAATTTAAGAAAAGAACCCTGCAAAACTCGGCGCTAACGAACCAGCAGAATCCCAAAGACAGAAGTTGGATAAGTCGGGGCTTAGGGATTAGGGGTAGATCCTACATAGTCTGAATCCTGATCGTCTTCATGGGATTTGCTGCCCCTGCACCTCAAAAGGATTTTTGTCAAATTCGCGGTCACTCTGGGGGTCCTTAGTAGAGTGCGGCCTCCATTATGTAGGGTACCCAAGAAATAGCCATAATTTGAGAGCCCCCCAAAACCAACTACCTCATGGCAAGCTGTTTACCCTAAAGCCAAAACCCTAAACCGCGAGGGCCTCGCCAGATACCACGGCATGTTGTGGAGAATTCACCTCTTTGAAAGGCTCTAGGAGAAATACCAAGGCTTCACAGAAGTCAGGGTTTAGAGTTCAGGGGCCCTCTTTAAAGGGGACATCGGGGCTTTTTCGGGTTTTTCAGATTTCATCATGATATGTACGCCCACGTGTTCCAAAAATCAAGGGTCACCTTGGATCCCTTTTGGGGGGGTTGCGGCAACAAGGACTATAGCATATTAGAAGTACATTGGGGCCTTCTGTTCAACTCTCATATTTTCCAAACCCTCTCCGTCAATAACCAAGCCGCAAAAAGCTCAAACTTTTTGAGGCCGAATACACAATCCAAAAAGCGTAAAGTTCCCCCTTTGAGGAAGTAAGCTATTTATGGACGCCCCATATGGAGTTTGGGTGCCTTGCGGGATCGGGGGTTTTGGGTTTAGGGGTTAGGGGCTTACGGTGGAGTAGTCTTTTGTTATCCAATGCAAGGGCATAGGTTGCAATAATCTTAAATCAAATTCTTACTTTTTCTCAAGGTGCAAGCCTTGAAACTAAGACCCTGAGCAGGTTCCCTTATCAAACATTAGCTGACACAGAGAAGCCTGACCAAGACAGGACCCCCCAGCAGGTACGGTGGATACAACAAATTCTGCATGACCCTAAGTACCTTATACCTTTGGAAGTATGGCATTATAGTTGATCATACCTTGAGTATGGTTGCAAACCGTCATAGAAAATCAAGCCTTGGGAATGATGGTAAAATAGCATATTGCACCCTGGGAGATATGGGTATACTACGGTCTTGCAGGATCCTTTGTGTCAACGCTATTACAGGGGTTGAGTATCCAATACGCAAGCCTCACGCTCTAAAAAAATGGTTGTGGGCTTAGTGTTTTGGACTTCAGGTTTAGGTTAGGAATTCAGGGCTTGGGCTTTGGAAGGTAAGGCCTCAGGGATTGGTCTTTGGGACTGGTGGTCTGCAGCAAGTCCGAGCCATGCAGGGGCCCGAAAAGCTTGAACGCGGTCTTGCGGTTTAGGGCTTAGCGTTTAGGGTACGTAAGGCTATAGTTTTAAGTAGACAAGGGATACAAGTTACAAAGGGATAATGTCTATTATGCGAATTTCTACTGCATTGGTAAGAATGTCAGACATGACGTCGGCATCCTCCATGCAAGTGACCGGGGTCACAGGTAAAAGTACTGCTACGAGTTGAGGGCTGAGCGACCCCAAGCCCAAAACCGCAAGGTTCAAGGTTCAGGGCAGACGATGAACGCCCCAAGATTCCTGAAGTCTTTGCTGACAGGTACAGGTGCCGTGAGAAGTCCTAGACAAAAAAACAAGGGGTCAAGCCCAGAAAACTGTTCCACGCTGATGTGGTTTTCATCAGCGCGATACATATTCAAACTTTGTCAGATCTCCCGAAATGCAAAGCACCTCAATTCGGGACCTTTGGTCGTTGCTGTCAAATCTGAAGCCTCGAACGGCTCGAACCTCACCCTTTAAACCATAGCTGCTGCAACACTGCTTTGTTTTGGGCTCTCCATCCAGCTCACGTCTACGAACGGAGCATTCCTTCCTCCTTGCTGCCATGTTAGCTTCCGCCTTCAGCACTACACTGCGAACTCAACTGTACCCGTGGTATTCGGGGTGGAATTCAATTTTCTGATTATGCGAAAGGCGTAGCCATTGTACGTCTTCATTTTGGGTAGGTGATGCAGCTCTGCATACTTTGCCATCGCGCAAAACACTTTTGCACGTTCGGCTTTGATGTCCGCCAGCAGGCCATCCTTGTAAAGAAGCAGGCGCACGGCACCATCCTTGGGAGCAACCCGCCATCGACCGGCTGCAGAGTGTGACTGCAAAGCATAACGAAGCTTGTCTTGCACTTGCTCCACAGAGTCTTGCAGGGCCGGAAGGGCATTTAAATTCTTGCGTAACGCATGTTGATTTTCTGGCGCGTTGACGAACACCAACATGGCCTCAGCCAGATCTGTATTCATGCCGTGATCCAAAAACCCCAAACTTGTCAAGGCTTCCTTGACCATGTCCTCTGAGTCGCGAAGCATGAACGGTCCTCCCCCGCGGAACACCTGCCTGGCAAGGCCATTGCCGTACTTTGCTTTGTGCTCTCTTGACAAGTTCCCACCCTTTGCAGATATGGGGATCACCATTGCCAGATCTTCTGAATGCCGCAGCCACCGTCTGCTTCCTCGGCCTGCCACTCGGCAAACCGCCTCTATGGCCAGCTGCTGGGGAAAGACTGTCAGTGCCCCCATGCTGTTGGTGCGCCAGAATTTGGCAGCGGCATGGGTTAGATACTCCCGCTCTCCTTGAACGTAGCCCAGGTCCTCCAGGAAGCTTGCGCACAGCTCCAGCTCATCAATGAAGTCGCGTGTATAATGTGGGTCAGTCAGCTCTACCCGGCCCTTGCCATCCTGATGCAGAATGGCTCTGACAGCAGTGAAATTGCTCGCCCGGGGCTTCAGGACAACCACTTGGACCCCAGCAGACCGGTAGCGTTTGATGACTGACAAGTTCTTCTCACAAATGATTAGGGTGACGTTCTTTCCATGCCTGCTCATTTGACTCACAACTTCTAGGTACCCTATATCTGACACAAGCAGTGCAACAGACACGTTGTTTTTGGACTTCTGCAGCGCAATGCATGCATGCTCGATGGCATCGTCGTTGGCCTCTCCCTCCCGACCCCGATTGCGCATCACTGCACAAAAGACCACGTTCGGCTCAAGAAACAGCTGCCGCCAATTTTTGTTCCTTTCGCGCCCCGGCTCGGCAAAGATGGTCGTGGTGACCTGCTGGCCCGATCGCCCAAGCACCTTCATTGCATCGCAGACTTCATCAATGGAATGAAGATCAGCATCGACCAGCAGCTCAGTCCTGAGTCCATCGACTGAGCGCTGTCTAGCAAGATAGCGGCCTCGCTGAAGACACTTGACACGTTCTCGCAATCCGACCTTGCGACACATGTAAAGCAGTACCAGAGGTTACGAATTGGTACAGCAAGTTGGCTTTGGGTTCCCTAGACCATAATCCCGGTACCAATCACTAACCCTAAACTCTCAAACCGAGTGCTTCATGGTTCAGCATGGACGTGCGCTTCGGACTTCAGATGTCAGAATGTTTTTGTTCAGGGGTCCCTATCTGGGGGTCCCAAATTTCAAGGATTGGAGAACTTAGGGGTGTATATGGGGGATCCTGACTTTGGGACATGCCAACACGCCGCAAAGGCGAATGGAGGATCCTACAACAGGCAAGACAGCATGGTGGATACAAAAAAGCCCTACATGAGCTACAATCTAGCTTCCGAGTATCCGCTTTAATAACCCCTAGCGCTCCCCTAATGAAATAATCCCCTATATAACCTCCTTTAAGGATTTTAGACTATAGCTCAAATGACCCCAAGTGCTTTATGCCTTGGAGATTATGATATTTTGGTATAGTTCTGCAGGATGTCTAATATCAACAGTATGAGGTTCTAATGGGTGGTGAATTGCAAAGCAAGCCGCAGTCCATGGCTAAGCGCCACCCAACTTGACTCAACTACTATGCAAGCCTCCTTTAAAGGGGGGTAGCTGGTGCTGATTAACGGCCGTGAAGCCGACTTTTAAAATCGATGCTTTTTCTTGTATGTACGGGGCACCCATGCTGAAAGCAGCAAGGCTCTGACAGAATTGGAAGAGCACATCTAATCTTACAAGGTTTAGTGTAACCGCAATGTGGAGAATAGTAGTGAAGAGGCAGCCGGCAGGAATTGGTCAGTCATACTATCCGAGACGCCTCAAACCGGAAAAAAGCAGGGTAGGAGGGAGGGCATGTCGTAAGTCTGCCAAGTGTCCAACAGCCAGGTCACCATGCTGCAGCGAGCTGCGGATCCCCAAGCTGATCGAAACGAATAGTAGTGGCTGGGGGCAATGCAGACTCCATAGGATTGACCTGGTTGCTGACGGGCGGACGGAAGCTCATAGAGGAAGAGCGGAGGATGTGTCTGCTTCGCGTACATGGCTCACCTGGATGTATACTCTACCTGTGTCCAACACCCCTCCTGAGGATGTACTTCGAGAATCTGCGCCAAGGGCCGGTAGCAAACATGCAGCATGACATTGCACGATTCCAGAAGTCTCCGTCAACAACTTCTCCTAGGCGAGTTGAGCCCGGTGGGGTTGAGTTGCGTGCTCCCTCAAGACCAATGACCAATCCGTGCCACTCGACTCACATACAGAGCAACCATACTTCAAACAACATGGACATGTGAGTTCCGTGGTTGAACTAGCAAAGGATCTTGCAGTTCCAGAGTTGCACGCTTCTAGAATGTGGTAAGATAAACGCTTAGACCCTACACCCTAAACCCTAAACTTGGTAGTTGGCCCAAATTAAGGTAAAGGGATGGGCTTCAGGGCTTATGTATTGTTCAAGATTCCTGTCCCCACCGTGGCCGTAAGGCATAGGGATTTAGAGTGTAGGATTTTGGGTGGATGTCCAGTACCCCCATAAGGCTCGCCTTCACACACTGTAGTGAACCCAGATAAGCCTGACTAAGGCGAGACCCTAAAGTGGATAGGGTGGATACTAAAAATCTTGCATGGTTGTTGGAATTCTGGTATTCTAGGACTTGATGCCTTGGCAAAAATAGTGTTCTAGTGTACTGCACCTTGGGAATTATGGTACTCAATTATATCATACCCTATGAAACATGGTATACTAAGGTCATGCAGGATTTTTAGTATCAACGCTCGTATGGGAGGGTAGTTAGGGAACCAGTAGGCCAGCCTCGAAACCTAAAGAAAACGGGTTCAGGGCTCAGGGATTAGGGCTTAGGGTTTAGGGCTTAGGGCTTTGGGTTTAGGTTTTGGGATTTAGGGCGTAGAGTTTAGGATTTGGGGTTTAGGGCGTAGAGTCTTCAATGAAATATCGAAGGGGCATCTTATTCAGCTCGCCTCAAAGCTCCAAATCTGAATCGCTAAACCCAGAATCCTAAATTATCTTCTTCGTAAACACGAAGATCTAAAGCTCCCACCTCAAAAATCTGACCCTGAACCCAAGGTAGTTTGTGAGAAACACCGAAACACCGTTTAATTCTTAGTTGGATTTTAAAAGGAATTTGGATAAAGCAAGGCCACCTCCAAAACCAGAATTCCCAGGATTTGAGAATTCTGGAGGCGAAAGGTCTTCCCATATAGATCTTGGGGGAGGGGGCGAGCATATATATATGTATATATGCACATATAACTTTGCGTCTTAACCCTAAACCCTAAACCCCTGAACCCTAAATCCCAAGCCCTGAACCCTAAACCTTAACCCCACACCCTTAACCCCTAAACCCTAAACCCTTAAACCCAAAACCTTCACACCCCAAACCCCACACCCTAAACCCCAAACCCCCAAACCCTCCTCTCTATATACTCCCCTATATAGCCCCATAAAGGGGCTTAGACTATAGCTCAGGATTAAAACCCTAAACCCCAAACCCTCCTCTTCTTTAGCTTGGGTACTGCCCCCACCCAGTACCAGTCTATATTAGGGGTCATATTATGAGTCATATTAAGGGCTATATATAACCCTATTATACGTATTATCCAACTGTTACTGAGGGGGGGCTAAACCCTAAACCCTAAATAGTAGTTTCCATTTTATAACCCCAATATAACCCTAAAATAACCCGAATATAACCCTAATATAACCCTAACATAACCCTAATATAACCCCAATATAACCCTAATATAACCCCAATATGACTCTAAATCCTCAAGCCTGCCAATCTTTAGCCCTAAACCCTAAACCCTCAAAACCCAACCCCTTAACCCTTAACCCCTAAACCCCTAAACCCCCAAACCCTCCTCTTCTTTAGCCCTGTATCCCCTTTAAAGGGACAGGGAGCCCCAGCCCTAAGCCCTAAACCCTAAACCCTAAACTCTAAACCCTAAACCCTAAACCCTAAACCCTAAGCCCTAAACCCTAAACCCTAAACCCTCAAACCCTCCTCTTCTTTAGCCCAAGGAGCCGCGGCGAGCCAGAGGCCTGGCTTTGCCCCAGCCGCCACGGCCTCGAGCTCCTCGGAAGTCCTTGGGCTCGCTTTAAAGGGGATGTAGGGTTGAATTCGGGTTCAGGGTTTAGGGTTTAGGGGCTTTAGGGTTTGGGGATTAGGGTTTAGGGTTTAGAGTTTAGGGTTTAGAGTTTAGGGCTTAGGGTTTAGGGTTTAGGGCTGGGGCTCCCTGTCCCTTTAAAGGGGATATAGGGCTCTTTTAGGGCGAAATTGAAATTGAATAAGGTTTGTCCCTTGAGGTTTGAGAGCGTTTTGACCGGGATTTGGCCGGCTTTGTCTTTAAAATGTTGGTTGCTTTTGGCCCTGTACAATTTCTATCTATCCTGAGCTTGAGGGTTTAGGGTTTAGAGTTTAGGGTTTAGAGCTTGAAGCTTCCGTCAACGGGAATATAAGGCTTGGTAAGGTTTAAGATTTGGGGTACGCATAATGATTCATTAAATGGAAAATGAAGTGGAAGCTGGGATTATCAAGTGGTTGAGTGGGATTTTGGAATGTAGGGGCCTGACAAAAAATGCCAATATCATTTTCAAGTTTATTTGAGACACTCTATACTAAAACTACACAAAACATCTTGCACGGAATGTTGGCAATTACTTCGGCTTCTACAGTGTGGGATTGAAGGTTTTGCTTGAGGAGTTAGGGCTTGGGGCATGGGTTTAGGTCTTGAGGTTTCGATTTTAGGGTTAGGGTGTAAGCTGTTATAGCTTAGGGCTCGGAGTTTAGCGTTGATGGTTTGAGGTTTACGTTTAGCAGGCAAACACGGCGCATGCTTCATGTTTAGAGCGTATTCCAACTGCTGACTGCTGATCCCAAAGCCTTTAATCAAGGCTTTTTGCTGCTGCAGCCGGGTCTTCGGAATGCCGGAGGCTTCAGGGACGGAGTCTTCGGGGCTAGAACAGGCTTGCTGCTGCCTCGAAAAGCTTCTCGGCTGCTGCCACTGCATCTTAAGTTCATCTCCTGGAGTCCACCTCATGCGCGGCTTTGCACTTTGGGCCATTTGTGCTTTTGCTTTCGGATTTGGGGCGTGCGCAGCAGCCCTGTGACAAGGGACCCGATTTTCCTGGAGCACTGCTGCGAAAGCGTCTCCTTCGTGAAACTCAGCCTGACGGTGCATGAGGATCTCATCTCCCCGCAGAAAAGTTGGGGGCTTTGTCACAGCTCTATTGCTCCAAGGGCTCCTGTAGGGTTTAGGGTTTGCAAATTACTCAGGCTTGAGATAGGCGTCTTGATTCTGAATTGTTGTAGAGTTCGACCTTGCGGAAGCATTAAGCCGAGATCGCGGAGTAATTACATGGGTTGTTCTCAAAACTATGGGCCCCTTTAGGTTCCAGATTACGTTATTGCACGTAATATTTAGGCATACCTTTGGGTTTGGGGGCTTCGAAAGGATTTAGAGCGGAAGTCTGTCGGTTGGTCTCGCTGGTGGTTTTTCTTAAGGGGAAGATAGGGATACTTGGGGATGTATCAGTACATGTATGGATATCTATCTACCTATCTATATATACATATCTATATCTATATATATATATAGGATTTAGGGCTTCCGAAAGTTTAGGGGCCCACTTAGAATAGAAGAACAATCACAAGGACCAGAAGCCAAAAGAGACTGTAACAACCTGCAAATCCTCGGGCGAAGAAGGGCGGCGCTTTGTTAAGAGCTTCGGTTTTTGGACTCGGGTTCAGGGTTTGGGATAAGGCTTAGGTTTCGAAGATTCAAACTAGGCTAAGGGGCCGTGGCTTGGTGTAGGACTATCGGGATGTAGGGCTGGAATGTTGGATGTTAGAAGTTTAGTGCGACAGCTCTCGGTGACAGCGGCTTAACCTGTATAGTCCCCCTTCAGTAGATAGAATATGGCTTTGGGTATATTATAATAAGATCCCCATATACCCCATATCCTGTGTAATATACCCCATATTCTCTCTACTTAAGGAGGAGTAAAACAGAAGGGTTACAGATTTCACTCGTTGAGAAGACTCGAGCGGATGGGAGTTGCTCCAAAGCCATGTGAGCTACTGTCCAAACTCTTAGTATCCCCCTTAATAACCCCTATAGTATAGGGTTTAGGGTTTAGAGTTTAGTAGTATCCCCCTGAAAGATGGAGAATCAAATGGAAAAGAACATGGAACATGGACTGGAGACTGGGTTTATAGGGGGGATTATAGGGGTTATAGTCTAAACTCCTGATATCCCCCTTAAGAACCCCTGTAGTCGTCCCCTGTATAATACCCTATAAAACCCCCCTTGAGGAGCTGAGACTATAGTTCATGTACAAAGTTTCTTGCAACCGTGTTTCAGGGAGAAATCCTTTGTACCCGTAGGGTTTGCGCCCTTTGGTTTGGATCTAAACCATGCAATACAACCCACATGAAGGGTACTACAACTTGAAGTCGTTGATTATAGTGGGATCTGCTGGCATTCTTGGCTTCTCCTCATATATCCCCAAAGCGCCCAAACCTCCAAAGCGGATGTTCCTCCAAGAGTCGTAACCCTATACCCTAAACCCAGAAAAAAAAGCAGGCCTTACTAGAATCAACCCTGGACAAATGATCGCAAATGGCGGAACCCTAGACCCAAAACCCAAGACCAAACCCCTGCACACCAACCCCAACCCCCAAAGCCCTAAAACCCTAAAACCCTGAACCCCTAAAACCCCTAAAACCCCTCAAAACCCTAAACCCCTGAACCCCAAAACCCCAAAACCTCTGAACCCCTACACCCCAAAACCCCTAAACCCCCAAAAAAAACGTAACAAGCCCCAAGTGACCCAAAAGCAAGGCAAGCGGCCAGTCGGCAATCGACAGCATGGCACCCTCCTCCGCCAGGGTCTCTGTAGACCTGCGTCGTGGGGTCATTAATATTTCGGTTTAGGGTTCAGAGTTTAGGGTTTAGGCGTTATATTGGGATAATGGAAAAGAAAATGGAAACTACTATATTCTAATAGGGTATATTTTGGGGTTATATTGGGATAATGGAAAAGAAAATGGAAACTGCTATATTATAATAGGGTATATATTGGGGTTATTTAAGGAAAATGGAAAATAAAATGGAAACTACTATAGGGTTTAGGGTTTGGGGTTATATTCGGGTAATATTGGGGTAATATTGGGCTATAGCCAGGGCCTCTGTAGACCTGAGTCGTGTACTGCAAGTTTTGGGGTTGAAGGTTGAGGGTTCA
>CAJNIZ010047395.1:14859-36358 GCA_905231905.1 Symbiodinium pilosum | reverse complement strand
AGGTAGCCGTCCTGGGATTGGCACAGGGCCACCGCCGTCGGCAGTGGTAGTGGATGTGGCGGCAACGCCAGTAGGTCAGCGACTGCCTGCTCTTCTGCATGCCGGGCTTCGAGCTCGGCGACTGTATGTATGGCATTCGCCAAAGCTTGTGGGGGCGATGGCGGAGCGCTCCGCAGAGCCACAACCATAGCTAGCCAGCGCTCGCCTATTTCGGGTTCGCCGCTCCACGCCGCGTAGGCCGAGTCCGACAAGAAACCCGCAGCAGCGTGCAAGAGGGGAACGTACAGCCAAGAGCAGCGCTCGCCCGGATCCGAAGTGGGCGGGCGCGTCTCATGCCACCTCAGCAGAGCTGGCGGCGAAACTTGGGGCACAGGCGATCGCAGCGGCGTGTGGCCAGGGGTGGCATCGTCCACTTGCGTGGGCGCTGTGTCACCCGGCATGAGCATCCGCGGCGACGGCGCAAGAAGCTCAGTGCGGGCTGGGCTCGCAGGTTCTGGCGACCTGATAATAGTGCGGGCCGGGCTTGGCGAGTGCCTGGGCGATGCGAAGGGCGTGTGGGCGCTCAACGTTTCCGACATTATTGTGGCGATCTCCGCGGGGTCTTCCGGCGGCTCGCACAGCCGCATCTGCGCGAGGGCGTGTAGGACGCGGCTCCGGCGCTGCATTGCGTCGGGCAATTGTTCCGGTCCCGGGTGGGCTGCCTCGCCTATGCGACGTCCGTGGTGCGGGTGCGGCGTCCTCGCGTCGGCCATGCGCCCGGAACGTGTCTCTCCTCTCTGATGAACATGGTGCAAGCAACCACACATGTTTTGTCTGCTCCGGCGGTCTGAGGGTCTGAACGCCAGTGAGACGGGGATTAAAAACCTCTCAGGCTCTGCCGTTGAGATCAAACATGCCCGCAAGGCTCGCCTAACTTGAAATGCCTGGCTCAGCAGGTCACTTGCATCAGTTGCCCCGGACGGCGGCCACAGCCGCTTGGGCAGCCGCTGCGGCGGCTTGCTGCGCGAGCTGTAGGTCGCATCTGTTGCCACGATCTCTGCCTCCGCGGCGAGGGTTTGCGTCCTTGCCCTTGCCCTTGCCCTTGCCCTTGCCACGTCGCGGACGCTCTGTGCGTCCGCCTCCTTTGGGTCCATGATCACGAGGCGGGCTGATTGGGCTTCGGCTCCGGCTATGGCGCCTGCTGTGGGCATGGCGGGGCTCTTCCCCCTCGTGGTGCTCCAGCCTCTCAGGCGTGGGGCTGCGAGAAGGTCCCCGCACCATTGCTTGTAGTGCGTCCACCACACCAACCAGGAGAGCCAGTGCTGGTTGCACGGCTCATGCTGGAAGCCCTCTGCCATGCACAAGCCTTTGGAGCCGTGCGACTTCCATACATGGGCGCCAGCAACGGCCCTCCACTTCAGCGGGTCTGGCACGGCAGATGGCACAGTTGTCCATGCTTGTGTTGGGGCACGGCTACAAAGCAAGACGAGGAGACTACGGTTCGTTTCCATTAGTCCGCGGATCGTTCCCAATAGTCCAACCTGCGCCCCATCAGTCCAAGCTGGTGATTTTTTTTTGCTTGGGCCCTTTTCCGCTTGCACGACGGTATGCCGGTCAGTTCCAGGGCCCCAACGTTGCGCCGCAGTCTGCGGCCGCTTCATGGGCGGGCGGGCAGGCGGCCGGCCGGCTCGTGGACGGTGTGGCGCGCGTCCGCCAGCATGTCTGCCAGGGGCGGTTCCGTGCCACCGCACCCGTCCGCCATATCCAGTGGCAGTTCCAAGAGAGAAGCCATGCGGGGGAGGAAGTCCGCCAACTCGGCACCAAAACGCCAACACGAGCCTGCAGCGACGGGCTGCCAAGAGCTCTGGGTACGTGGTTTGGCGCGTACGCCGCCCGGCGTCCGCTGCGGCTTTGCCAGGGATGCGGTCAGCGCCAGCAAGCGCGGCCTTGACACAGGGCTGACGAAGGTCGCGTCGACCGCCACCTGGGCACCCTGCCACGAGGGCAGTCCATTCGCTAGCACTTCAATGCGGCGGGAATCCGCCAGCGGGCATCCATGTTCCCGCGCGTAAGGAGAACGGTTGGGGTTGGCTTGGCGTGCTTGCATAGACATTAGGGTTTACAGCCACTATGGCTCAGCTTCGGGCTCAACAAAGATCCTTGGACTTTTATAGGACCCAGGACCTAGGATGGAAGCTGTTTTTCCTTGTTAGTGGGATTTATTCTTCTGCTGTTGGTGGTTTGCGGGGGCGGTCTTGGGGTTCAGTGCGCTTTGAGTTTTGTTTTCTGCGAGGTCCCTAAGCCCCACCCTGATTTAATTAATGTGCCTTTCATACACCTTCGGCGTCGTTTTCATCGCCGATGCCTGGCAGGGATAGGAGGAGGGGACACCGCCAGCGAGAGGACAGGATAGGAAAGGCGAGGCGAGGCGAGGTGAGGAGAGGAGAGGGGAGAGAGTGGGAGGGCAAAGGAGAAAGAGGAGAAAAGATAGAGGAGAGAGGAGGCATGTGGAGAAGAGTGTAGACGAGGCGGGGAGGTGAAGAAAATCGGAGGGGAAAGTGGAGAGGCAAGGAGGGGGGGACAGTGGAGGCAGGAGAGTTCTTTTATCGATCGTTGGCCCTGAAGGTGAGCTCCACGAACTGTGTTGTGAGTGGCTCGTGCCATTTTCGACATATTTTTTTATGTGTCATGTGTTTGCATTCGAGTAGCTGATGCTTGTGATGCTGGGCCGGTTTGGGGCCGTGGCTTGGGAAGGAGCCAATGCAGCTGATGCTCACGATGCTAGGGCGGTTGGCGGCCTTGGCGAACCGCTACTGCGGTTGATGCTCCTGATGCTGGGGCGATTGGGGCCTCGGGGAACAGTTAGGGCAGCTGATGCTCACGATGTTGGCACGGCTGGGGCCTTAAAAGAGAACCAGTGCAGGTGATGTGCTGAGTCCAAGACTTTTCTGCGCAGTCCTGCAAATTGTTCTTGCAATTTTGGCTCGCCCGTGTTGAACATCGCGGTGTTGATTTGAACGACGGCTTCCGTTCAAGCGGCCCACGCAAACGCGGACGGCTGAGAAAATGTTGGAACATCAATTTTTCCATGGACCTTTTTACAATTTGTCCAGCGCGGTCCCTGCACAAGGCCCATATCCAAGGCACACGAAATTCCAAGGCTTGCAGCATAGCCCAGATCCAGGGCACACAGGTCCAAAGCGGGCAGCGTGCTTGGCACGACTAGCGCGGGCCGAGGCGGCTGGGCGCGGTGGCGTCCAGGAAACAATCCTCGTTGAGAAGGTCGCTGAGCTCAGGCGGTGGCGCATGTGGCGCATCAATGTCTGCGGTGCCACGCGGCCTTGGCGGCAGCGATGGCCCATCGCCGGACACATGGGCCAATCACAGATCGAAGCAAACGGCGGAAGGTAACGTCGAGTTTGTGAAGATCCTCTTTGAAAATTTTGCAATGTGCTGCCGAATAACAAGCAACCGGACTCACCACAGCATCAAGGAACCGCAAACGTGTTGCAACAAAAAAAGTTCGTCGCAAAGAAAACGTATGTTTGCATAAAATGCCCTGCAGGCTGCCTGGGTATGAAAAATAACATCTCGTGCATGGGATTGTTGCGTCGACAACATACAGTAACATACATCCCAACCGCTCGTGTGCTTGATCTGGTGAACGAACATCCACAACCAAGCCTTGCGGCGTGACCTAGGTTTCTGACGCCGGGACGTTTGTTTGTTTTGGTCGCATTCAAAATTAAGCTAATTTCCCTCAAAGAAGCACATATCTCGTCCAGCTGGCATGCAACATCTGTGCGCGTCATGTGCAAATCAAGGATCCAACAACCTTTGCATTTCGCCAACCTGTTCGACCCCTTCTGAAACACACATGCCCGCACAATGTGTCCAGATGGCTGTGCAGCCACCCTCCGGATCAGCATCAACTGCCTGTACAATAAAATTTGGGAAGGTTTGTGGCATTGAGCTCGATTCGGAACCTCAACATTGGCAACTTGACTGATGAAAAAAATGTGGGATGCCCAATATTCGTTGCAGGCACCGAGCTTGAAATGCATCAACCCTTCGCAACGCTTGCGCGTAGAGCCAACCGGTATGCACACAATACAAAAGCTTTGATGCGGTGCAAACATCAAGTACTCTACTTTTGTGTTGCGCTGGCAATGGCGAGTGCAGCCAAACCCGCGTAAGCGTAACAGGACACTTTCCTCCAAGTGGGGAGTAGGCTGCGCTTTCTCCAACACCGCCATCTTTTCAGGCCATCCATGCTTGCGATACAAAAGCATCATGTCATCACCAAGTTTGCCCCCAACCCCGTTTCTAAGACTATGCATGCTTGCTACTGTTCATCGTTCATGTTGTCATAGATCTTCATTACGCTTTTCATCTTTCAGCAAATGACTGATTTTCGTCATGTCCTTTTATTTTGAATGAATTTTCCTTGTTCCGGAACAAGATATCAGGCGGGGGGTGATGAGGTCATCCCTGTCTGTGCCGCCTTGGATTCGGGCCTGCCAAGCTCCACCATGCACCTGGGACCACGAATCATCCAAGAAAGGACCGTGCCCAAAAAAATATTGGCTGGTGCCAGGGACCCGATTGGAATTAATGTAAGCATCACATAGTAAAAGGGGGTGGCAATCATATATTGTTGCCACGCCAGAAAAATCCCGGGCAATCAAGCTTGCTCTTTAACATGTTCGGAGCCCGAAAAAGTCTAAACAAGGTCCCTCGGCAATAACACGAGGGTGGAAGGAATAATATTGTTCGTCCGAAAATTTCCGAATATCATCAGGTTTTTTGAGGCGAAATCTTATCTAATTAAGTTGACCGGCCTGTACTTTATTGCGCTATACCATACCATACCATACCATACTATACTATGCTATACTATACTATTCTAAACAATGGTATACTATTATATGCTATAGTACATTATATACTATAACCAAAACTGCAATATACTTCATTCTACTATATTATAATGCACTATACCGTACTATTTGTACTGCTACTTGTGCTACTTCGTACGACCCCATGTCCCTGCGGTTTATGATTGCAACCCCCCCCCTTTCCGTAAACCAAAAACGCAAAACAAGTTCTGGGGGGGAAATGCTTCATTGTCACACGAAAATTCTTGCCCCACAGCATTGTCGCAGCCGAACCTGTGGCTGTTGGAGTGCCGCGCCACGGCTCCCGCAGCCCCTGCAGCCTGCCACTGACCCACTTGGACGCAAGCGTGTGTGTAGGGTCGTTGATCGTCGGGAGCTGATGTCGCCGGATTACGACACTGGCTTTTGCCCGCGTCACTGTTGCAACACGGACTGCTTGTGTACGAGATCTGGGCCCCCAGGTCTGAAGCCACGCGTTCTTTTGGCGCGTCGGTGCAAACGTGCTGGTGACCAGGGTTGTTGGTGTTGCGTGTGTTGCCCGGAGCACTGTACCAGTCGAAGGCGTTGTGGCCGTTTGGCCCCCAAGACAAGATCAACGCCAATCGTCACCCTTTGTGCATGCGCCGTTGCGGTAATACTTGCAAAATGTGCTGTGGCACCCCTGAAGATGTTAGCCGACTGCCGGCTCACATCCGCAACCCTTTGGCATTTGCGAGCGCAGGTGGCCAGACGCACGTGGCCAGACGCACGTGGCAAACGTGGTATGTTGATCTTAGGTCTGTTCACGAAACACGTGCTCCACTTGGAGCTGCGCTGCCGGCTGACCAGCCGTTTGTTTGTGACGGGCCGCAAGGCATAGTTGGCTGTGAGGCCGGTTTCCTTGCCTTTTTCTCTCTCGCGTGTCAGCCCGTAATCTCAGATCCAGGGCCTGACCTATTGTAACCGGAATCATGGCGCTCACTTGCAAAAAAGTGCACATCAACAAGCCTGGGACACCAGGTTGCTGGTGCCGTCAAGACTCATGGGTTTTCCTGCGAAGGTCCCCGGCAGCCAGCCAACTCAATGCGCCACCAAGATCACCCGCGCAATCCGTGGACCATAAATCCAGGATTAGCGGCAGCTGGGCCACAAGGAGAAGCGGGCGGACCAAGCCTGCGCAGGAAAACCGCTTGCCCCTCCGCAGTGGTAGGCGCTAGGCTGGCATGCGCACACCGCTGACCCTGACTGAGACGAACGCAGCAGCGAGATCTTTACATGCTGTTTGGGGTGTGAAAAGCCGATAGCACATACAGCACATGGGCAGGAAATTAATTTCTCTACCAGTCTCCTCCGGTGTCTGGAAGCTATGACATCACAGATGGGACACGGCTTTCAAATGAGTTTGAGGATTTCGATGTGGTCCGCTTCAATTCACTGGTCATGATTTGGTGTTGGAAACTCTGAATGTGGAGGGGCCCGCAGATGTAAGATCGTTGGGCTTCAATGTTAATTCGTCTCCAGTTTCATGCGCAGGGTTTCTCGGAAAGTTCGGGTGCTTGGTGGCAAGCTTGCGTTACGGATTCACGAAACGCATAACGGAAAACTTCTTGCAAATCGCCGCATGTTTTTCGCAATGTACGCGCGTGTTTATCGAGAGGGTCACAAGACGTCCAACGTCTGTCCTCAGCAGCTTGCTTGCATCGGAAAGCTGCCCCAGAGATTTGTTGCGTTGGCGGCTGGTAAGGATGTGTTCATTCAAACCATCGATGCTTGCAGTGTGTGTTGGTTCCGACATATCTGATTGGACAACCTGCTGGAGCGGCAAGCCACTTGCTATGATGTCGGATCCAGAGAGGGTCAGGCCCGATTCGGGTCGCGGTCAGAGACTAACTTATGTTTTTATCACGCGCATGGATGGTGCTCATGGCCAAACAACTTGAGAGCCACGGGCTGGGACGAAAGCTCAGTAATGGACAGGAGTGGCGACACAGGACGTGAAGAGACTCACCATGTACAACCCGAAGAGCACGCAGCCCAGCCCTCACCGCCCATTAAAGGAACCTACATAAACCTCTCCTTTAAAAACCTCCAAGATCCCCCCAAAACACCCCCAAGATACCCCGTAATTTGGGGACAGTCATGGCTAAGTATTATCATTTCGCCCTTTCTGGCCCCCTGTACCCTGACATGTGGGATCATTTGGGCATAGTCATAGCTAAGCATTAGTATTTCGCCCTTGGTTCCTTGAACCCTGGCATTTGGGCATCGTCTTAGCAAAGTACTGTGATTTGCTCATTCTGGTTCCTTGTACCTGTGATTTGCGAATAGTCACAGCTAGGTATTATGATTGGGCATTGTCTTATCCTTTCATTACCCTAAACTTTGGGAAAGGCCATAGCCACACTGTATGATTTGGGAGTTTCTGATTGTGTATACCCTGAAGTGATTAGAGGGTGTTGATGTTATAAGTACTCCCTTTCAATTGAATTTCTTGTTGCTCACGCATCAGAAGCAAGAGAAATATCGACCTGCCGCAAGTCATATCTCACATGGTTAAGCAAGCAGCACAGCAAACTTTCGAAAACAGACAGAATATTGTTGATGATGTCTCGGGCTGTTTTGAGATCACCTTCTAAACAAAAGGCAAGGATAGCCCAAAAGCGAAGTTGACCCATCAGAGTAACCCTACAACGCTGATCCTGCACAATGTAAACTTGTGGCTTACTGCAAGTGGCTCCCATGCGTGCGAAGCTTTTTGTACTTGCTTGCTCACTTTTGAGGCTCTCTATCACTGACAAGCTGAATGAACCTCACATGAGACCGTACCCCCTCGTGAGGGGCTATTGCAAGTTGTGGCTGTGCTTGAGTCTCAGGTTCAGTCAGCGGTGGCTTAAAGCCATTCTTTGACGGTGCAAACAGGTGAGACACTCGGGAACACACGCACCTGCTGGTGTCTGGATCGCTGATTGAAAGAGCGAGCTGGGACAGCCCCTGCAATCCCGCACCTTGAAACACGTGGATCTGAACGCGTCATCCTCAGGCAAAGGGATTCCAAGGCCCATCCAGGCATGGCTTGGAGCCGTTCTTTGGTGCAAACTGGTGAAACGCTATGGGAACACACTCCCTCCTAACGGAGTCTGGGGCGGCGATGGACATGCTGAGAATTTGCAGGCGCACCCTGGGTCTTTGCTGTGGCGTGTAAGCTCAGCATGTCGTGTTCCTGTTGCCGGCAGGGACATGCCATCTGTACACATGCAAGGCATTGCTCTGTCATGTAGCTGAGTTTGCCACATTTCCAGGAGAGCCTAGAAAATTGGAAACCATGAGCTTTAAAGGGGAAGTGGACATGAAACATCTTTGATTGGCGTGGCTGGTAGCCTGTGTTGTGTCTGATGGTCTTGCCTACTTGTACCTTCTCTTGAAATTGATGCGACTTCGTCGTGCAAGAACCTAATACTTCAGGGCCAGGAAGGCCGCAACTCCTGCGCGGATCCACACCTCAGCCATCCAGAAGAGCGACTACACACAGCTGTGCATGCACATGCAATGAAGGTAATGTACTTTCAGGTGACATGTCATGCAGTATTCATGTAACTGCGTGCATCTATAGAGAAACTACACGTGCGTTTTCAAATGCTAAATGCACTCTTCAGCAAAGTACATGATATCTGTATATACATCAGTGTCGGCACCCCATATGCCCCATATTCTATCTACTTAAGGGGGACTATGACCCCAATATATACCCTTTTATAATATATATATATACCCTATTAT
Source organism: Symbiodinium pilosum (assembly GCA_905231905.1). Lineage (NCBI taxonomy): Eukaryota > Dinophyceae > Suessiales > Symbiodiniaceae > Symbiodinium > Symbiodinium pilosum. The sequence goes on along the minus strand of CAJNIZ010047395.1, from coordinate 27,725 downwards.
AATATATATATACCCTTTTATAATACATATATATATATACCCCTATATAATATATATATACCCCATTATAATATAGTAGCTTCCATTATCTTTTCCATTCTCCCAGTGGAGAGCAAGGCTCAGGTCCCGGACGTCCGGGTTGTCCACCGTCGGGAGGATCATGTCCCGAACAAAATTTGTACTGTGGCCTATGCTGAACTTGGAACCCTAGTAACAACTTCCGTTTTTGCAGTTTCTTAGGGTTGCACTAGGCAAAAAAAGTAAAAATCATTTCCAAGTATTCCTTAGTGGCCAGTGGTGGACAAAGTACCCTTTCTGCTCAACACCTGCCGGATGAAGGCACATCAGATCTCTCTTGGCTTTAATCTTCTTTGTGCCCATGTGGTCAATATGGATGACCTTCATGTTAGCAATTAGTGCTAACACCTCAACTGTGATCTCATCACTCGGTGGCTCATGGCAATCCTTGGCCGCCCACTGGGTAGCAGCTTGCTTCTGTTAAGCTCTGATTGTGTTGGTTTTCAACCCTGCACGACAACTGTTGGATTGCCAAGACAGACAGAAGCTTGCCTGCAATTCAGGGACATATCATTACTGATAATGTTGTAGCTGCCCGAGAGACATGCAGTCGCTCGCCTTGTAGACAGGGCAGGGATACACTCCTGGCTTGCCCTTGAAGTCCAAGGTGGGGATGAAGTGTACGACCGGGACCTGCGCTCTTGGATGTTTGTCAAATTGGGGGGAGGTGGGGAGAGGGTGGGGCACTAGAGATTCCAGGAATATATAGAACTATGAACGGATTCGGGGAGGTCCTGATTAGGGATTCTTGTAAATATTATTTCGAGAAATTACAGTGATGCATATTGCCACAAGCTGGTTGCTATGCTGCATCCAAGCAAGCCCTCCAACCAATCGTGCCTGCGTGAAAAGCACCTTTGGCAGTGATGGGGCCAGAGCATGGAGGTTGTCGTCCCAACGACATCCCTCTAAATAGAGTCCATACCTGGCAGAAGCAGACTTCAAGTCATGCATCTCAATAGGTCCACAAGGCATACAGCATTGCAAAACATGGAGGGAGCACATGTACGAACCGGCCTGCAGCAAGGCATCAAGTTGCAACATGGCAGAGAAGATTTCGGCTTACATATATATATATATATCTACACTATACTACAGTAGTTGCCATGTTCTTTTCCATCATCCCAATATAATCCCCTATATTATAATTAATCCCCTATATAAACCCCAATATACTATAGGTCCAACCCCCAAGGGGCAAATGCCAAGGCCAGCCTCAGGATGCTCGGCTATATCACTTCCATCAAGGCGGACGTCGTCTCGAACCTACCGACATGTCCACTCAGGACACGCAGTTCCCCATGTAGGAGCATGATGGGGAGCAAAGGTCGACCAGGGTGCACCGGTGGGCAGACCCTGTGTTGGGCATGCAATGCCTCGATGTCAAAGTCGATCCGGTCGATTGGGTACTTGTGAGCACGGGCCTTTCCAGATTCAATCCAACAAGATTGTATAGTGAGCTGGACTGCCAATGCATGCCCAAAAGTGACAAGTGCACTGCAAGAAATCTCGCACGGTGACTGCCGGGGACGCTGCAAAATTCTGCATGACTGCAGTGAGAAATGCCTCAAAACTGCAATGCAGGCATGCACAAGAGTTGCAAGTACTTGCAGGAAAGTCTTAAAGTGCACAGCAGTCTGTGCTTTTCTGAGCTCTCAGCCTGTGGGAAAAACAGACCTGGGAGCCAAAAAGAAATTGGATGGCCTGGCGCGGGATCTTGCAAAACATGCCTGACTTCTGTACATGCGCCAGAAACATCCAAAGCAAGATTGAATGCAGCACGTGCGGATTTAGTGCGCTCATGGGCTTACGAGGAGTGCTACTACTGTAACAATAGCTGTAACTATGACTATGAACTATAAATTACAACCATTACCATTACTGTTACTATTACGATGACCCTGCTACAATTACTACTACCGTTATAATGACCTATTACGGCTACACTGATACTCTTCCTTTGGCTAGTACTTGTACTGCTACTATTACTAGGACTATCATCATCACCACACCTACTATTTGTCACTATTAAAAGATTATTCACAAGGGAGGGCCTCCTTCATACCATCGGTTGAAGAAATCGATCCGATCGTTCAAGTCCTGCAAACAGCCGATTGGGGTCTTTCCAAAATCACGGTCCCCCTACAGGCCAAAAAAGCTAAATTATTGCTAGAGGTTTCCGTTATACAGCAACCTCTACTTCGGAGAAACCTTCAACCCTAAATTCTATGCACTCCTACATCTCCTACAGCCCGGTATACATAAGCCCTGTGAAGGCACACCCCGAAGTTTGGAAACCCATGCATTGACGCAGCCGGACAGGGGGTTCAATTGCCCTTTCTGCAGCCTGGAACCAGATCAAGAGTGTGAACGGTGACAGCAGTAGATGATTTTTTGGACCTTCCTGATTGCAGGGATATACAAGGAGAGGGGTGCTCTGGGGCACCCGGTATGAAGGCTAGGATTGTATATGAATGTGTTAGGGCCACACTTCAGATCCATACCAGTCACAGGAGGCCAAACCCTGGAAGGACCCATGATCAAGGCAACCACCTTGTACCAGGACGTCAGCGGCTTCAGGGAGAGGAAACCAATGCCGGCCCAACCTTCCGTGGGGGTGTAGGGTTTGGGTTTAGGGTTAGGGGGTTAGGAATTGTTGTTGGTTTAGGATTTAGGGGCAAAGCCTTAAACGCTGCAACTTTCCTTTAATAGATAACCAGAATTCTGACGGAGTACATCTGGTTGTGAGAAGCTCATACAAATTGGGTCCCGGAAAGCGTTTAACCTAACTCTTCCGTGTCTCCTTTTCTTCTACGTAACTTTACTACAAGTCATTCCTTATATAACATACTATACCCAAACGGAGGATATAGTCTGACTCTATAATTGGTACCAGAATAGCCCCAAATAAAATACTACTCTTTTGAGGGAGACTAAGAAACCAGGTTGCTGCCATCCCGCCTTCGGGGACGGCATTCATGAAGAAGCCCTTCCCAATTGCTTCCAGCTCGTCGGTCATAACCTCAAGGAAATCACAGTTCACTTCCAAATCTGCTGGTGACTTGCAGGGAGAGAAACTCCACAAAGATTGCAAGTGACTGAGTCGTCCTGTGCTTCCGAATTTAGACTGGCTGCCATGAGCTCGTAGAAAAGTGATGGCTCAGGGGTCAAGTTTCGGATGGAAGCTCATGTGACAAGGCAGAACCCCCGCTGAAGTTTCAAAAAGCAGTGCAGTCACCAAAAGGCTCAGGTCTGCACTACAAAACCTTTCACAGCACGCCGGAAAAGGGGAAGCTGTGCTTTCCTGGCCACCAGTTAGCGAGCGTCTGCTTGCAAAAGCGCATATGGCCAGCACTTTTGCTGAGATGAAGAGGGCACACCGCTGGCTGCTCTGCTGCAAACACGCCAGTCGCGCAGCAGGGCGAGTAGCTTGTTATACTTCGCAGCCTCCTGCTTCACCACGGTGTTTCGCGACCTTGACAGGGACTAAAGAATCATGTGCCTGCCGTGCCGCACCAACCACTCCCTGTTGCTCGGGAACCGGCTCTTCATACTTCGTTGGGAAACGCTCCTTGTCACCGAGACGTGCAACGTGCAAAAGAAAGTGATGACCCCTATATAATATAGTAACCCCTATATTATAACCCCTATATAATCCCTATTATAATATAACAGTCTCCATGGTCTTTTCCAACCCGAGGGAAATCTCCAAAAAGGACCCCAATATAGACCCCAAAAGACTATAATCCCTATTATGGGGATCCCCCAAAAAGGTACAGCGATGGGTAATCTCTAAACCCTAAACCCTAAACCCCTAAACCCCTAAACCCTAAACCCTAAAGCCCTGTCCTCCCAAAGGTCCAAGTCCCATGGACTCGGGGTCTGCTTCTCCAACTCGGCAGCCATCTCCTTGAGCCCAGCTGGGTTTTTCCCAAGGAATAAGAATACCTTTTAAAGGTGGAATATAGGGGTTATACAGGGGTATATAGGGATATATAGGGTTTTAAGGTTTCCTAAATGTAGGGGTACCTTTGTATGGGTCCCCATAGGGGTCCATAATATTAGGGTCCCCCCCATTTTGGGAACTACTGAGCTCTGAAAATTATTTTGATTTAGTTTTACACTGCTGGCCTTGCTTCGTTTCTGAGCCTCCTGCGTCCATGACCTCATCCGCGGACTTGCCGCCGCCGGAGCCTGTGTGTCAACATGCAGCACAATGAAGCCCTGCAAGATCTATGCTGCGCGGGAGTGTTGATATGTGCTGATACCATCTGTAGCAGAACCTCCGAACCGAGACTCCGGCCGCCAGAGCCTCCTGCTGCATTGAGAGCCATGACGTCGGAGAGCATGGCCATCGACTCAGCCCTTGGCTTCGGTGGCATACCCAAGACTTGTCCCAAGACTTGTCCCAAGAAGTCACTGAAGCCCTGAAGGTGGGGGAACAAGGTCCACACTCTGCACAGGTGATCTCGCAGTTTTCATGCAATCCAAAGACCTGCTTTGGGCGGCAAACCGCAAACTAAGCACTCCAAAGGGCATGATCGCGTACAGAAACAGAAAAGACAGACATGTCTACCCAGCCTCTGGCGGCGTCATGTAGGGAAGGCCACGCAAGTAGGTTAGGAACTCGTCCTGACAGACTTTGCAATGCCACGGCTCCCGATCTGTGCGAACCTCTACCTCGAGTCTGCGTCCTGCGACGAAGCATTGGGGCAGTAGAAGAGGCCACCCTGCGAAAACTTGTACCTTTCACCTGACAAAAGGGCAGGAGTTAGCCATCGCGTTGGGGCAACCCCAGCAGCCTTTGACCACGACGTCCTCACAAATGAAGATCTTGATCAAGCAGTCGATCAATACCTGCTGCCGGCACAAGTTAGAGTCATGTCTGACTGAGCTGCAAAAGGACTGAAACTGTCGTAAGGCGTGGTTTGTCTCAATGGGCGGCCTTGTCCTTTTTGTCTGTGACACGCCCACCATAATTGATCCTCGACCCGAGGAACTGAAGCACCTGGGTCAGCAAAGGGTCCCATGGGCCCGATGGCCTCGAGACATTAACGTTGGCATACGTTGACAACTTGAACTTTGCCAACAGTATTGCCCTACTTGAGCCGGCAGCCCCCAAGTTACATCGGATGAGCAACCAAAAATTGCCAAAGGCGAAGGATATCGAAGGATAAAGCTTCGTAGAATTAGCTGAGGATGATTCGAGGACGTTTGTGTTGATACTGTGAGGAAAGTGTCCCTCAAACCAGCATTACAGTGGCTTGGGCATGACTTGGAGCCTAATGCAGCTCCGCGTGAATCCTCACTTCCTTGACGCATCCTGAGGAGTAATATTGAGCAACCAAATGATGGGTATGAAGGCAAAGAGGGAACAGGCAGGCTCAGCTGTGAAAATGTGAAGACAAACCTGGCGGTACGAGGTAGAAAAAAGGAGGCTGCACATGTCCTGGCCTGAAATTGGAAAGCGAGGTCGGGGATGACGTCACACTATCAAACTTACCGAGTCAAAGCCGCCATCCCAGGAAATTGCTTGTCACTTCAAATCTTTGATTCCAAGGCTTCATCCCATCTGCTAAGGAAATCCAGGCGCCGTGCCATTTTCAACCCCAACTATCTAGCGCGAGATGTGCTGAACCAGGACACCAACAAAATCCCATGGCCAACTCGACTGTCCTCCTACTGAACTCGACTCTGTTCAACGGTTGAGCTGCCGACAGTGTATGGAATCTCATCAAACTTGTCAAGGAAATACTTGAGCTGCCTCCTGTTTGTTGTCAGATCTTCTGGCGTAAAGTTGTACCTCCGGGCATGGAGCATGAGTGAGCGCGAGACACTTGCTCCTTGTGAATGTTAGAGCGTGAGCTCTTTCAAGTCAAGTGAACCTTTTAATCCCGTTGTCATGACGGGACCCCTACAGTACAACCCTAGTACAACAATCGTGCCCTCATCCACTAGGGGCACGGGATGTTCCAGCCGATCGGTCCAAACTTACGCCTGTCCTTTCAGGCCAGGAGGAATGCATGTTCCATGTCAGGAACATGATCTAGCTGGAGGTATCTTTCATGTCTAAGATGGCTCTTGATGTGAATGATGCAACTTCCTGATGAGCATTCCACTCTCCCTGGCAAAGCCAACGTGCCCTACTTACGGGCCGTGTGGGGTCCTGGCACACGGCGTGGAAGAAGCAGAAGCCAAAGACCAAACGAGCGTATGCTTCGGGCTTCTCACAGTCTGAGAGCATACGGTCGTCACACTTCATCATGGACCCTAGGACGTTTGCTCGCAGGCCCTTCGGTGGCTCGTTTGTCATCTTGACGCCGTTTTGCAGAAGCAGGGCAGGGAACTGCTTGGTTGGCATGGACGTCAGCCAAAGTCGGTAGTTGTTGTCTGTCTCTTCGGGATTCATCTGCTCGCAAATGCGCTCCAGCTCCGGCAGCCACGAGATGGACAAGTGGCAGTTACAGAGAAGAACCCAACCGCCTGCTTCCCGAGCCTTTTCGATCATTCGAGCAGCCTTGGGACCTTGGCCCTGTCCCAGCGAGATGCTCTCCAGCTTGGAGCCCATCCCGCTGGCTTCGGCAAAGGCCAGCATGTCGGCGACAGGATCGCTACCAGCGGAGAGCACGAAGATCAGGGGCGACATCTTTGTGGAATCCTGCAGTTCGTTTATGAAGTGAGGTTTAAGGCTAAGGGGCAGGCAGCAAGTCACGTGGTTACCTCATAGGAGATGGCGATGTCAAAGACTGGAGGCTCAACGAACTTCGAACCTCAAAGCTCCAACTTGCGCTTGCAAACGTCAAAGGTCTTAATAATTTGGCCCTGCTAGGTACCCTGCCCATGTCTTGGGCAACAAAGTCCAGCACAGAAGTCTGCACTCTGTCGGGCCTGGCACTTACGGCTTCGAAACCCGAGCTCTGCAAACCCTGTACAACAGGGAAGAACCCACTGCAGCACTTGACATCAAAGCGAGATCATGCCGTGAACTCTAGCATACTCAGAGTATCCATCCATGCCCTAGCACCCTTCTTGACTTGCACAGTTTGCCAACACTGTCGCAACAAGCAAGCATGCCTGAGCGTTCGAAGGAAGCAAAGCTTCTGGAACGGCGACATGCGATTGCCCCACTCACCAGGAATGGGCTCCTGCCACCAGCTGGAAATGAGTCTGAAGAGCAGGATTTGAAGCCACTTAAACCAATCTCAAGAAAGCCTGGTCGCAAGAAAGCCCGATACGTCAGAGACATCTTGCAAGGTAACGACAAAAGCTATGTTTGATATGTTTGAGGGGCGGATCTTGTGCATGCCACGAGCTGCTCTGTCCTGGTCTGCTTCTGGGGCATCGTAGATTTTCTGGAAGCCTTTGACCTTTACCACACAGCAGTCAGCAAAGGACGAAAGCGCAGAACAGGACAATCTTCCCAGGAGATGCGTGCTCGGCATGTCTTGGGCAACCGCATTTGACGCGAAGAAGGCATCAAAACCCGAAAAGGCCGGCAGCTGCGCCAGCGACAAGACCTTCAGCAAAGCGGACTAAATTGGTTGGCACAAGTGGTAAAACTGCTCTCAGTCTTAATTAGAGTCCAAAAAGAAGCCTCGTTCCAGGACTTCGAGGTCAGCCAGCTCTCCGCCGGGTTGGGAATGCCGCCCTAGCAGAAATTAGGTTGATGCTCACCAGTACTGACTTGAATGTGGCAACACCTGAGATACCGCTTGATTTGCCGAAGCATTTTGGAAGGTCTTAGCATGAAAACTGATTCGGACATGAAGATACGTGAAAGCGTCGACTGCTGCTGCAGTGTTATCCTGTCATGCATGCTGTACTAGCTAGGGGTGGGACCGCCCACTGCCATGACAATGCAACCACCAAGCTTGGGTGGACATGCTTCGTCTAGAAAAGCAATAATATAAATATAAGGCAAAAGCACACGAGGAAAAGCAAGAGGCCTTCTTTCGGAAAATATCGACAACTTCATTGTTGTGAAACGAAGGCATATATGGGCACACACGAGCAATGTTGGCCATTCAGCTAGCATTGCCAGTGGAAATCCAGAACGCAACGCATACGTTGTGAAGTCTACAACTTCCCGGACACTCGCGCAAAATTAGGTGTCCAGATAATGCCAGATGTCCGTCTGGCTGACAACTAACAGCGAACAAGAAAGACAACAATCAGAAAGACAAAAAGCTGACAAGCACAACGACACATGCTGCTGCTACTACTACTGCTGCTCCTAACTGCCACTACTGACTTCTTGCACTTTTTGAAAATGATAAACCCTAAACCCTAAACCCCCGTGGCTGGGTGCTTCCCGTTGCCTTCACCTCGCCCGTCGGTCCGGCCATGAGGAAGCGAGCCTTTTGGATCCAGCAGTCTATATTGCGTTATATAAATATACATATTATGTATATACATATATATATATATAGTACTATTGGGTTACTATTGGGTTAATATTGGGGTATTATTGGGGTAATATTGGGGTAATATTGGGGTAATGTTGGGGTAATATTGGAATAGGGGAAGAGAAAATGGAACCCCTCATGATGCCCCAACACGGGGAATCTTGTTCTGCAGTATGTGCGAGGAACAGATTTTAAACAGAATCTCCCTCTCACTTTATCGCCGTTCCCGTGCTCATTCTCGCCCATCAGCCTCATTGGCATCAAGACGGCCTTCGCCATTCATGATCCTCGGCATTGGTCGGCTTGCGGAAGAAAAGGCAGGTCCACAGGAAGGTCTCTCGTAAATAAAGCCGGGCATCTTCATGGTAAGTGAGAAGGAGAATAGGAGCCTCGGTAGGGGATCGAATCATCTGCTTGACAAGCGCCTCTTTGCCGCTAGAAACTGAGGCTGAGGACTTGTGTTTCTCGAAGAGGCCACGGCAAACGCTCTGGTAGATGGAGTAGGTGAAGTAGCTGATCAGGTCTCGGCACACATGCTGTGCAAACAGCTTTGCAAGGCAAGAAGACAAGATGAATGGACAGAGTACTTAATGTTGGTTTGATATTGGGTTAATATTCTGGAAATATTGGGCAATGTTGGGGTAATGTCGGGGTAATATTGGGTAATGTTGGGGCACTATTGGGTAATGTTGGGGTAATATTGGGTTAATATTGGGGAAATATTGGGGTAATATTGGGGTAATGGTGGGGTAATATTGAACAATATTGGGGTAATATTCGGGTAATTTTGGGGTAACGGAAAAGAAAATGGAAACTATTATTTAGGGTAAAGCGAACATGCAGCATGGCACAATCCTAGAGCAGGAACCTCCCCAACGGCAACCAATGGCAGCTCTCTCATCACAACTCATGCTTAGGTTTTGGCTTGCCAGTCGCTGCGTCCTGGGCTTCTCAAATTCTGCATGGCTGTGTTGCGCGATGTTCAGGCACCCGACTTCTGAAGTGGCATATCACCCACTTGCTATCAGCCTAAGGGCTATAGTCCCCCTGAAGTAGATAGAATATGGCTTTGGGTATATGAAAATAGGATCCCCATATACCCCATATTCTATCTACTTAAGGGTGACTATAGTCTACAAGGGTTTGAGAACCACCCAGTTGACAGGCATCGGATGTGCGGACAAGCATCGGGGTCTCCCCAGCTGGCGCATTGTCAATGCCAAGGCCAGCCAGTTGCTGAAACCACTGTAAGCTGAACTGGTACCTCTCAAGGTACGATCCTTGTCATACCATGTCATACGCCATACGCATAACTACTGCTGATGCTCCTCGTCCTCATGCTACAGTTTCTGTTCTACTACCACCCTAAACACTAGCACAAGCATCACTACTACCACTATAACAATTCCTCCTCGGGCTCCTCACTCTGCTGCTGCAGCGGCTGATGCTACTGTCACCACCCATCGCCGCCGGTATGACTATAACGACGATTCTGCTGGATCGGGGAAGCATGACTTGAAGTCTTCAACAATATTGATGTTCTGTTCGGCTTGCTGTTGTCGTTTCCTGTGTTATTGCTGAGGTTATGACGATTGCAAACAGTTGGAATTCAGCCATGCATCCATCCCCATTTAGGTACTCCTGGGCACGTTGTGGCAGGCAAGCTTTGCACCATGACCAAGAAAACAGCTGAGAACCACTTTAGACAGCCCTTTAGGTGACATCAAAAATCACAGCTACAAGCGCACATGGGATCGATGATGCTCATCTCGCTGACTGCAAAGAAGAGCAGCTGAGAACGGAAAGCCTGCCAAGCAGCTGCATACACATCCAGGCAGAATAAGTTTCCAAACAGGCGGGCGCGCGTAGTCCTTGTAGGACCTGTCCAAATAAGATGATGCAAAGCACAAAACCGTGGGTTCCTGCTGAGGGGTTCTGGGAAATTCGAAATTTTGTCAGCGCCTTCGCACTTCATCAATCTCCACTTCAGTCACCTTGGCCTCCTCCATGGCCTAGTGATTCCAATCGCTGAGCCAGAGCAGAGGAACCACATGGGGGGTTTCCCAAAATTAGGGGTACCTTATTGGAGGTCCCCATAATAAGGATCATAATATTTTGGGGTCTATATTGGGGTGCCCCTATGTTGGGAAACTACCACATGGCTATTTCCCAACATGATCCAATCCTGGGAGCTCTTACATGTGGGACTTTACTGGTACTGTCCTATCTATCCCTGTCTCAGGCCTTGTTGATGACTGCAGAGGTCTTCTTGGAGTATTCCAACGTGTCGATCAGCTCCTGAGCAGGTGTGCTTATCGTTGAGAAAGTGCTGATCCAGCTTACGAGCCAAGCCTTGCTCTCCAAGATGTCACCATCTGCGGACAGCAGCCTCAAAATCTCATCTTCGATGTCCTGAAACAGAGAAGGTGCAGCATGACGCAGTTGGTAAGGATAATCTCCCAAAAATGCAGGTCAACATCCGATCCTTCAGCTGCTTGTTCATGGCAGCTCCGTTCTTGACGAGCTCCTGAAGCACTGGCACAGCGCAGCAATGCCTTTGCAACAACATTTCTTTCACATGGACCACTCGCACTGCAAACTTCAGACATGGGGATACATACTGAGATGACATAATCCCAAAACCCATATGGTAGCTTCCCTAAATGGGACCCCGATATAGATCTCAATATACGATAGTCCGATAGTCCTTATTATAGGGACCCCAAAATGGTACCCCTAATTTGGGGAATCCTTGTATAACCTCAGCTTCCATGTCATTTCCCACGCTTTATTCTCCAAAACCCCTGTCCTGCTTCTTTTCCTCCATCTCGGGCTGCTCCTTAGCAACCACGATCCCCAACATCTGGTCCTCACAGCTGAATGAAAACAATGTCGAAATTGCAGGGCCTCATGAATTGTCGTAGATCCTAAACCCTACACCCTTTTAGACTAGGTAGGAAGTGGTCCGTATTTTGTAGGAGAGCTCAGGGATGTGTTCATGACCATTGCAACCCCTCAAGGGGTCGCTGCCAGGGCTGGAAACACCCCCAAATCATGGATCCATGTGAGCTACAGAATCCTTTTGCAGTAGACATAACAATACCCGTCCTGTGTAGGGGTGAGGGGTTGCCAGGGGTTAGGACCCTTACCATAATATACTATAATGAACGATAATATACTATAATATATCACAGTATACTATAATATTCTATAAAATGCTATAATATACTTTCATATTGATAGAAGCTCCATTGTAGCTCTGGTCTGCATCCTGCAGGCCCTCTGGCGTGATGGCAAAATTCAGCAGGGTGACCTTGCACCGGGCATATCGCCACCAAGCAGTCAGCTTCAGCTAAATGCTCCTAAAGTCCCTACCCTGAATTTCGATTCTAAAAGACAATTTACTGATGCAAAATGGCCTTGACAGAGGTCTCCGGCGAGTAGTGCGGGTTTGCCAGAGTAGTGGTCATGAAGAAGCGGAATCTGCAAGACAAGTGATCCAAGATTCTGGGCTCCATTGCACGGCGCATGGCATCCCATGAGTGAATGAGGCCCCAACTTGTCATCGTAGGCAACCTGTCGCATAGGGGTGCAAACTGAGCAAACTAATCCAAGCCCGCTACACCCCACATCCCAACCAGCGCTTGAGGTCCGCTTCAAAAAGGGCTTGAGCTGAGATGTTAGGCGGGAGTCTGCCAACTAAGCATATTATGGTAGATTATGGTATATAACGGTATATTATGGTACATTAGGTACATTATAGCATATCATGGTATATTACAATATATTCGCCAAGCAACGTTCTTGTCGCCAAGCTTGATGACGAAAGATGTGCCATCTCGGATCTTCTGCTGCTGCAGGACCTTCACCCCAACGTAGTACCCATAAGGTTTCGGGTTTAGGGTTATAGTCTAGTGGGGTTAGATTAGGGTTATATTAGGGTTATATTCGGGTTATACTGGTGATATTTAGGGTTATATTGGGGGTATATAGGGATAATGGAAACTAAAATGGAAACTACTATATTATGTAGGGATTAACACATCGAAGCTGACAAAACTGTCGCTATAAGATACTATAATATACTATAATATACTATAATATACTAGAACATACTAGAACATACTATAATATACTATAACATATTATAATAATATACTACAATATACTATAATATACTATACACTGCTGCTTGCTACTCAAGCTGGGTTGAGAGCGGGCTCCAGCGCAGGGTCCAGCTGTTCACCGATGTTCTCCAGGAGGATCCACTTCCCAAATTGGATTCCGAGCCTGGTTTAGGGTTTATGGTCCCCCCTTTAAAAGAAGGAATTATAGGGATTATATAGGGATTATATAGGGATTATATAGGGATTATATAGTGAT
>CAJNIZ010047394.1:0-34032 GCA_905231905.1 Symbiodinium pilosum | reverse complement strand
TTAAGGATCCCCTTGACATCCGAGGTTTTTTGCTAATTTTCATACGGTTTTAAGAAGGATTTTATATACAAGAACTGAATGCGACTTTAAATGATGTTATTACAGCTTTAGCCGCCCCTTTTTCTCAAATCTCAATTGAATCTCATTCGATTTCAATTGATTCTAAAAGGAATTCTAATTCAATTCTAATTGATTCTAACGGGATTTAAATTCGATTTAAAAGGAATTTTAAGTAAATCTCAATTGATTCTAACGGGATTGTAATTCGGTTTTAATTGAATTTAGAAAGATTTTTAATTAAATTTCAATTGGTTCTAACGGGATTTTATTTCGATTTTAATTGACCTTAAAAGGAATTTTAATTAAACTTTAATTGATTCTAAAGATTTTAATTCGGTTTTAAGTGATTTTACAAGGAATTTTTAATTAAATTATAATTGATTCTAACGGGATTTTAATTCGAGTTCAATTGATTCTAAAAGGAATTCTAATTAAATTCTAATTGATTTAACGGGATTGTAATTAGATTTTAATTGATTCTAAAAGGAATGTAAAGGCGGCCCTACCAAATCCTTTCAATAAATATGCACCTCTGATAATAAATAATTTCTGACCACCCGATTATTCATTATTACGGGGGGGAGAGGGGGGGGGTCGTCGTTTATTATTAGGGGGAAGAGATTATTTGAGTCCTTGGACCCTTAGGGTATGTATTCCAGAAAGGTTATGTTCATTGCAAACCGGTTTCCGGGGTTTTACCTGAAGTTACAGGTTAAGGTGCGTGTTTTGTTGGGCTAGTTTGAGTCCAGGGTGGTAGTGGTGGTTCCCTTGGACGATATGCTCTGGCTCCTTGATCCTACGGTGTCAGGGGATAAAAGCCCTGTTCCGATGCACTTTTCATGTCTTTACTATCTGATTCTCCATTACTGGGGTAATATCATCATAGTCTCTCCACTCTTAAACTCTAAACCAGCTGTACTTGTGGCTTCGACACTCAGAGGCGGCATTGCGCTGGCTTCCTACAAAAATAGTAGTAGTAATACTAGAAAAAGAAGTAGTAGTACTCCCTGGCGCCTGGGTGCTTCCCTGCAGCATCAGGCACAGCCGCAGCACAGCCAGCAGCAACAGTACTTAGTCGCATATTGGGGTGGTGGGTTGCGGTGGGGCCGGTCTGGATTGGATTATTTTCCTACGACTAAACCCCAAACCCTAAAGCAACTACAACTACAACTGCCGCTGCTGGTGCCTGGCTAGTGCACCCCAGGGCGCCTGGGCCTTGAATTTGGGTGAATGTGGTTTCGCTATTCTGGGCAAGTGAACACAGCGACTTGGGCCCAGCTACTTTAAAGGGGCAGATGCGCACGTCCAAGCTTTTCTAGGAGCAGCTGGTGACACACTTGCAGTATTTGCTGGAAAGTACCCGTCAACAGCTATGTCTCGAAGCTATGTTTCGCAGGGCTCTTGTGCAGTCCCTGGCAGGGTTTAGAGTTTGGGATTTGTGGTTAGGGTCTGGCTTTTAGAGTTTAAGGCTTTAGCCTTGGGGTTCATGAAACATCACCAGCAAGAATCCCCATGTTCCATTCCTCCAGTCCCTACTGAGCATCAGTCAGCCGAGAGATGCTCAATCCTAACCAAAGGCATAATTAGCTCTTAACCCAGTATACCTCTATAGACCCCTTTGTAATCCCCAGGCCCTAAACCCTAAACCCTTAATCCCCGGTATCGACATATAACCCCAGGTCCACATTTCTGGGGTATAATTGCCTTGGTCTGGAAGGAAGATGGTTGCTGCGGACTTCGGACGTAAAGAGACCCGCCAGAGGCGACTTGCGGAATTTGAGCTAAAGTTTAAACTCCCAGTATCCCCAGTATCCCCTACTAACCTCTATCATACTCCCCAATAGAATACCCTATGTAACCCCCTTGAAGGAGTTTAGACCCTAAACCCTAAACTAGTAGTTTCCATTTTCGTTTCCTTTATACCCATAATATAATCACCTATATAACCCCCTCCCAGGAGTTCAGACCCTAAACCCTACATAACCCCCTTTAAGGATGTTGGCCTACAGCTCACTCAGGGTTTACGGCTCAGGGTTGGTAAATTTCAGAATTTAGGGCTCAGGGTTCATCCGGCCTAGGGCCTGGTTTGGAGATTTGCGCTTAGGATTTGTAGGGTTTAAGGCCTAGTTTAGGGATTTTGGGTTCAGGATCTGTAGGGTTTTGGGCCTAGTTTCGAGATTTGGGTTTAGGACTTGTAGGGTTTAATCGTACCGTCAAGAATTCAGTGCCGTACTAGAGTTGATACCGACCAGGGGCCCACAACGGAGAATAGAGCATGCGGGGCTTCGCGAAACTATTTCTAGTGTTGGTGATGTAAACAAACGTTTTACAGCGGCTAATGCTTATGGATGGATGTATACCCAAGGCCTCCTATGTAGTTTTGTTGGGGTCTGTTATGTTTTTTTGTACGTGGCTATAATAATACTACCCCAAAAGGAAGTACATAGGAGTGTGTGGGCAGAATTGTTGTGGGGATTGGGCTTCGGAGTTTTGCGCAGCAGCTGGCCCTGTGCTGCGCATCCCTAGACCAGCGCCCCCGCACCGGTCAGTGCTATGGGCTGGTAGTCAAGACACCAACACAAGCCTTGCGGGGATTTAGGATTTAGGGTTGGGTAAAGAGTGGTTCAGGGCCTAGGATCTTACTGTTGCTATATATGAATGTATAGGGGTATATAGGGCTTACCTAAGGGTTTCAACCCCATTGCTTGGGTACCTGGACCCTGGAAAGCAGTGCTAGTCGCGGAATGCAAAGCTTAGCCCTGAGCACCATGGCGCGGATGCTGAACTCCTATTACAGTTGGATGGTCAAGCTGACACGCGCGCGTGCTTGCGTGGATAGTGCCCAAGCTAGAAACGCTTCCTGTAGAAGGCTTCTTCATCACGCTTGCTGTAAGCTTTAAACCTCAAGCCCAGCCGCGACACTTTCCAGACTCCTGAAACTTATACAGGTGGTTCAGGGGCTTAGGGTTTCTCAGGCAGGACCACACTAGTTATTGGTCACTATACTTGAGAAAACTTTTATCCATATCAACCTAGCCGCCATATGATTTTCCATATTCCGTTCCAGTTGATTCTCCGGTATCCCCCAGATACCGTTTTGTCACATTACCCATGCCTTGACTTCAGCTGCAACACATGCCAGACTTCTGAAACGTACGCAGGTGGTTTATGGTTTAGGTTTAGGGGTTTAGAGCACCCTAAGCCTTAAACCCTAAACCCTAAATCCTTAGACCCTAAGCCATAAACCATTGAACCCCAAACCCTAAATCCTTATAGGGCACCCTAAGCCTTAAACCCTCAGGGGAAGGGCGCGGTGGCTCTATGTGCTTGGTGGCCTCCTAGTCCCGCTCTTGGATGGGATGACCGTCTTGGATCATAGTATATTGGGTTTAGGGTGGAAGCTACTATAACGGGCTCTATATTGGGGAAATATTAGGGTACATTATTGGAGCTTTATAGGGATAATGGAAAAGAAAATGGAAACTACTATAGTACAATAGGGTATAGGACACAGCAGCCAGGATCCCCCAACTACCCTTCAATAGGCTCCATGTTGCGCATTTGAGCTGTAGAGTCTATAGAGCGTATGCGGAGGGTCTAGGAGGATAGGTGATTTTACCTTTGGTAGCATTGACAACCTTACAAACCCTTTCGCAGCAAGCGCAACTATTCCAAGTTGTAAGCAAGACGACTATCTCAGTGCTCAGACAGTGCGGGGCTTGATGGAATGTAAAGTGTTTTCTGGAGCAACCGCAGCTAAAGGTTAAGGGTTTTCGGTTTAAGGCTTCTGGCTTAGGGTTCCTCATATTGAGATCCAGAGACGCGCAACACGGCAGACTATTCAAAGTCGACCATGAAGTGCGACTGACACTGGTGGCTCAATAGCTTCTTGTTACTACATGGCATTGCTGCATTTGCACACACACACCTTCTTCAAGCCAGCGATTCTTTACCTATTTCGAAAGTAAATAACTCCAGATGTTGCAGTCCCAAGATCGTCGTATAACTATAGCATTGGGTGCCTCAAAAGACCACAAGCTTATCTTGCTTTCAGGCCGATCACTATAAACCCCCAAATCAATCCAGTTCCAATTTCACTTCCATTCTCTTCTCCATATAACTCTCCATTGTTCCTGAATTCCGAAACCCCTAAACCCTATATACATACATATATATATATATATGTATGTATACATATATACCCCCAGTGGGCAGACTAAACCCTAATCCCTACATCCCCAAAGCTCCTACGAGTCAGCTGAAGATGATCGAAAGCCTTTTAAGCTGGAGTTTAAAGTTTCAAGCCTGATGGGCCTGAATGACAAGCCTGAGTTCAAGGTTGCTAAAGCTCAAGATCTTTTACTGGATTACTCGATGACCTTCAGCCACAAGATCTCTTGCTTCACGAACCACTTCCTTGTTTGCATGAAGCAAATCCGCGGCATCGTGGAGGAGACACGCATCCTAGAGGAGCATGCGTAACATGAGCTACTCTCTAAACTCCTAGTATCTCCCTTAATAACCCCTATAGTACCCCCTATATAATCCCCTATATAACCCCCCTTTAAGGAGTTTAGACTATGGCTCACATGACGGTCACGGGCTGGGGTGGGGGCCAGTTTCAAAGCTGGTGCTGCTGCTGTGACGTCTGGTGGTGACGCACCAGTCGGTGTTTGCAACGCTGCATGGTATAGCAGCTGCAAAGAACGTGCACGTGGGAGCGGGAGCCAACATCTCCAGTGGTGAGCCTGAATAATTACCAATAACTATCGTGGTCCTAGATTTCTTGACGAATTATGGAATTCGGAATACTAGTTACCTGAAATTGACATCACCACTGATATCCAAAATATATTTCCATATTTAGTCCCTATAGTCTGGTCCACTGCTGCAACGGACCCAAACCCTAAACCCTAGACCCTTAACTAAACTGTAAACCCTAAATCCTAACCCCTAAACTCTAAACTACAAACCCCAAAATCCTAAACCCTGCGACAGCGAGGCCTGCCTTTGGGGCTCCCAGGCCTTCATAGCAGCAACTTCCAGACGAAGCGCCGCACGGGCCTCTGCCAAGGGGTGGGAGGGTTATAGGGTTTAGGGTTATAGGGGTTTAGGGGTTTAGGGTTTAGAGATTTAGGATTTAGGAGTTAAGGGTTTAGGATTATAGGGTTGAGGGTTTCAGGGTTTTAGCGTTTAGGGCTTAGGGCTTAGGGGATTTACAGTTTAGGGTTGGTTATACGGGCTATATGGTGTCATATCGGGGCTATATAGGAGTATAGGGGGGTGAGAGGGTTATAGGAGTAATATGGTGTTATACAGGGGCTGTAGAGGGGTATGTCGTGTTTTTCATGGAGTTTTAGGTTTAACTGAACCCGAAGAGAAGGTAAATTTATGGCCCAAAACCCAAAAACAATGTCAAGCAAACCCATTATCCTGCATAGTTTGGGGGTCCAGGTAGGGCTGTCTTCAGTTTAGGTCGTCTAGGGAACGGACGAAGTTCTCGGGGATCTAGAAGTATTAGGGTTGACGGGGGTGAGGGCTTAGGGGTTGGAAAGGTTTCAGGTTCAGATTCTTATGGTTTAGGGTCTAGGAATATAGTCCCCCTTAAGTAGATAGAATGTGGTCTTGGGTATATCATAATAAGATCCTCCTATATACCCCATATTCTATCTACTTAAGGGGGATTATATCCCACTTGAGTATAACCAACCTCCAACCCCTCAACTTGTTCATCCCAGCAACTTTCAAGTCTGCCTTGATGAAACCTAACACTGGCGCGCGAAGAGGTGCAAAAAGCAAAGGAGACAATCTAGAGTCTGGGGCATACATGCTGGTCCCGAAGAAGCCTTAACAGTGAGGCCCCACAACCCTCGGTAAACCCCTAAACCCTAGACCTTAAACCCTAAGCTGAAACTATCAGCTGAACAGGCAGCTCAACAGGGAATAAGACATACCAGCATTCGCAGCTGACAGCGGGCACGATGTTCTGAGCTGCAGTTGCAGATACCAAGACCTCTTTGCTCATGCATCATGAAATCCAGCCACCGAACCCCCACGATACCTTGCATGGCCTGTGCATTGCCTGTATATCAACCCGTGTCCCGCATTGGTAAGGCGCTGGGAAGTTTGAAGGATTTTGAGGTTCAGGGTTCGGCATGTATCATTGGGCCGGCCCTACCCTACACCACCCAACCCCAGCCCGAAGCAAGCATCAATTGAGCCTCATTTGGATCTTCTTGGGGCAGAAGTAGAACATCATTTGAGTTTAAGGCTGTAGACTAAGAAGTCGTCCCCAGAGGCCTGGAGCCCAAGCTGTTTGTAGACCATGCAAAGCTTGACCATCTAAACCCAACCAAGCCTTTACTCCAATCCAAATCTAGACCCCTGAACTGTATTTAATCTGTCTTTTCCATTGTCTTTTCCAGTTCATTCTCCAAATATTCACTTTAGCCCTAAACCTTCCATATCCCTATAAGACCCGAATACCTTGGAGCGTCCTTGTACAGTGCGCTCAGGTCTTGGCAGCTGGCGGCATTGCACTCAGTACCCGCGGGCTTCAAAAGATAAGCCGGGATGATGCGTGTCATACTTTTCGTGTGCAGAAACGAAGAGGGCCTTGGTCTTGATAACCACCCACGGGGAGTTTGACTACGGTGCAGTTGCAACCGCAGTGAAAACTACTATCTAGAATAACCCTGTACCTATAAAAACATGTTTAGGGTTATCATCATCTAATATTCTATGGTCCGCCTGGGCGAACCTTCAACCTTGTTGCCTAGACAGAGTCTAGGGCGTCTAGATTCCATGAATCTTGCATCGAGGTTTGAGGGTTTTCCGGATTCTCATATTTCGGTTAGGACCGCCTGTTTATCATTGCTATTGAGGTCATCCATGTTAGGCTAGTTTCTGGTTAAAGCTAGGATTGCAACCCTTGACGTGGCCAGAAAGCCATAACATACCACAGCACGTCCTTGTTTTATGGGGTGGTTTGAAAACTTGACAATGACTGCAGACCTTCAGGAAGTTGAGATCGATCAAATCGAGCAGGTGGATTCCTTGCTCACAGATGCAGCTTCAATGATAGATGCTTTGAGAGGCTCGCTCCAAGGCATGTCATACCCCTTTACTGGCTCATCAGCCCGACGCCGAGCGGGCGCTGTCATCTTTCTACGAGCGAACCCTTTCTGGTGATGGTAGCTGGGCTCATCTCAGCGATCATCAGTGGTAACTCAATAAGACTATTACCTCTGACTCCCATTTTGGGGTCTTCAAAGTGAGGATGATTGTCCCAAAATGAGAGCTATACCTTGGGTATCGCGCGCACTCAGCAACAATTGGAGAATTTATATAGTATAGTTATAACATATATATATACACATATATACGTATATATATATATTTATTTATTAATAGCCCTCAATATTATCCCTACTAAAGACTGTTATATTGGGTGGGGGTAGTACGCAAGTTATACCGGGGCCTCAAACCACGTTGGTCTCTAGGCCAGCTCGCGTGCATGTGAACCCTTGGGCTGGAGACGGAAAGTCGCAACTCCGTTGTCGGCGTTTGCAGGAGGTAGAGGGTTAGGGTTTACCCAAGGGCTCCTATGTAGTTCCTTGTTGGGTCTGCTATATTTTTTGGTAGGGGTTATAATATACTACCCAAAAAGGAACTACGTAGGAGGGTCTGGGTCCCGAAATTGCGTCCTTTCTGCTGTAGGAAAACCCAACTAGAAGCCCCTTAAGCTCCCTGGCATGGTTACCATTGGCTTTTAGTGCAGTTATACGGTTGCAAGCACCCATCTACCTCCCAGTGCCGCAATTGAAGCAAGAGCCTGAGCCAGACGATATTCGGGCGACTCTGGTAGCCTGGAACCATAATTATAAACCCTGTATCCCAAAGCCAGAAAATGAAAAGAAATCCTTAGCCCACAAAACCCTCGAGGTCCAAAACTGCAACACCCCACACCCTGAACCCTGCAGCCTAAGTTCCTTAAAAGAGGGTTTCTCGGGGAACTACTATAGCGGTTATGAAGGGGGGATAGCGGTTATGAAGGGGGATACCTAGAATCTCTAAAAACCATCAAAAATCACCGGAGCAATGAACCCAAAAACCTTCCAACACCCAAAAGCTAGAAAACGGTGGTTTAGGGTTTTAGGGTTTGGGGTTTAGGGTTTCGGGTGTAGGGATTAGGATTTTCAGGTTTAGGGTTTCAGGGTTTTCGGGTTTAGGGGTTTGAAGGTTTAGGGCTAACACCCCCAATCTCTGAAGACAGTTCCGCCCTCAAAGCCTTCAAAACCCTACCGAAGTGGAAGCCTTAAGCCCTAAACACCCTACGTGCCCTTAATCTCTTAACAAGTTCTAGATGAAGCCATAAAGCCTTAAGCCACTAAAGTTCTACTTGAAGAATCAGGAGGACCTAGCAAGTATACTTCGAGCGCCTAAAAGCTACAGACCATACCGAGTTATCCCCGTTGTAAACCCATTTGCTAGCCTTAGCCCCAAAACCCTGAATAATGTAGTGTGTTCCATGGTCCTTTCCCACTTTGTACTGTTACCCCCATCTAAGCCCTAAACCCAAAAATCCCTAAACCCTAATCCCTAATCTAAACCTCAAACCCGAAACTCTAAACCCCATAACCCCCAAAACCCTTACATAACCCGTATATAACTTTTGGATCCCCATTATAATACGGCACCTAATATTTAGGGGACCCAAGAAGGGACCATAATTTTGACAATCCCCACATGAGCCATTGTCTAAACTCCTAGCATGCCCCTTAATAAGCCCTATAGTAGTCCCTATATAATCCCCTATATAACCCCCTTTAAGGAGTTTAGACTATAGCTCATATAACCCCTAAAAAAGCCTTAGCCCCTTTCTTGTGAGGTCTGCTTGTCAGCACCAGGTCGGGGCTCTCAGGTTTGCGGCCTTTGGAGGGATGAACAGATTGTCTAAGGATTTGGTAGGGGGGTATATAGGGGGATGTAAGGGGTTATATTGGGGTTATATAGGAATAATGGAAAAGAACATGGAAACTACTATAGTATAGGGTTCTTTGGGTTTGGGGTCAAGGGTTTTGGCCTTTAGGGTTAAAGGTTTAGGGTTTTAGAAATAATTGCCGAGACTAGGGTGCAGGGCTTGGGGGTTACGGATTTAGGGATCTGGGGTTGGGGGTTTAGGATTTTGGTTTTGGGGCCAGGGTTTCGGATTTATGTTTTGGGGGTTATGGTGGTTCTAGGGCGATTCTCAGGGGCCCTTTTACGGGGTTATGCAGGGATTGTAGGGATGAATGGCCTTTAAGATTCAATGTTTAACGCTGACAGTTTAGTGTTTGGCATTCTGGGTTTCACTTTCAGGGTTTTGAGCTTTGGCCTTGGGGTTTCAGGTCTAGGGCTCAGCATTTTTGCTAAGCCTGAAAGGGTTGGAAGATCATCCACTAAGACTTCCTACAGCTACAGACAGTATGCTCCCAGACCGTATTCTATCTATGGCTATCCCGCAAGCGCTACAAGGAATGCCGAAAAAGATCATACTTTTGATGGGCCAGAATTCCGCGTGGTCCCGGCAGATACAGACAGAATACTACCAAATCCTAGAGTTCAGATACATGAGGTCATGCAGGACTTCATCCTAAACCCTAAACGCGAAATCCTAAACCCTGGATTGCATCCATTAACCGTAGGCGTCATTGCGATTACTCAATAACTTCAAGAGGCTTCAAGCCCAGGGGCCCGAATGTTCAATGACAGCGGGTCCCTTTAAAGGGGTTATAGGGGATGTAAAGGGATGTAAAGGGATATATGGGGACTAGATATGGGTATATAGGGTTTAGGGTAGTTCCCAATATTAGGTGCCGTTATATAATGTGTAACCAAAACGGGCCCATAATTTTGAGAATAGACCATATGTTTCCCCAAAACATGTACTACAATTACTGGCACCACAAAACCAAGTACGTCATTGCAGTTTATCTTCCCTGGTCTGTTCCATTTGATTCTCCATTGTTGGGGGGATAGTATTCCCAAGCCCTTAACCTCACATATCCCGGACTTGGGCCTCTACAATGGTCTGTTTCATTGGCATGCGAACTTTTGAAACCCTGAACCATGGAATGCCTCTAAACTAGCTGCAAGGTGTACAGTTTAGGGAATGGAAGCTGGGGTTATGTAGGTGACATGTAGGGAATATATGAAGTTTTAAGGATGCAACTTGTCCCAATAATGGGAAGTGGTAACTGGGGCTTTGGAAGCTCAGAAGGGGGCTCCGAAAGTGGTTTCGTGGAGATGGACCTCAAAAATTATTCATGTTATAGACCTGAAGCCGCAGAACCCGATAACCAAAACCATACCCTAAGAGTCCAAGGACCCAAATAATAGGGTTTTAGGGCCCAAATACTATACTATTAATGGTATTTGAGCCCTAAAACCCTGTTATTTGGGTCCTTGGACCCCTAGGGTTACACATTCTACCCTAAACCCTACGGGTTTAGGATTTGGGTGCGTCTGCAGCAGTCTGCAGCACTGCTGGGCTGAAAGGAGTGAGCCAAAACCACTACCCGGAACCTCCACGTTGTTTTTGGTTTAGGGTTTGTGGTTTCTTGTGGGCTTTGGTTTGGCTTTCGGTTGGCATTCTTATTAGCTCCAACCAAAAAATACTGCATTGAAGCGTCTACTTATGTAAATCCTATGGGCCGAAAGTGTCCTTTTTCATGCAAGGAGGGTGGCCTAAACCTTAACACCTATAACCCTACCCTAAACCCCAAAGCCTAAACCCCAAACCCTAAACCCCAAACCCTAAACCCAAACCCTAAACCCTAGTGGCCTAAACTGGATGGTTGAATGGTATCTTTAACTCTGAGATGCTCCGGGTGTGGGAGTTGGAGAATTTAAGGTTTTTGCGGAGGGTTTAGGGTTTTAGGGGGTTTGGGGTTTTAGGGGTTTAGGGTTTTAGGGGTTTAGGGTTTTAGGGTTTTAGGGGATTAGGGTTTAGGGGTTTAGGGTTTAGGGTTTTAGGGGTTTAGGGTTTAGGGTTAGTAAAGACCATATCCTTCCGCCGGGGATGTGTGAGGGTGCAGGGCTACGGATTACAATTCCTTTCCCCCAATATTGAATCCTCCCTAATAGTAAGTATAACAAATTCAGGGGCCTAAGAATGCAGGGGCTGCCAAATGATGAATCAGGGGAGGGGGGGTTCTGGAATTAGAAGCGAATAACTCAGTGGACCAATGATTAATTAGATAGATACTCTCAGTTAATTCAATATTCAATAAAATTGGAAGTTAGCGGCAGCCCTATCTATCTTCTTTCAATAAAGAGCTTTCCTAGTATTGAATGATCTTGTGGCCCCGGACTATTTCATATACAGCAGGGACCTCGTTTAATATTGGGGGGAAGAGATTATCAACAATGAGTTTAAAATCAAACGGAAAAGAGCATGGAAAATGAAACAGTCACTTGATGTACGTGAGGGCTTTCCCAAACTATCAGGGAAGGCCATATAGGCACTTTTGGAAGGGACAGTAGTCTTGATAGGGCCCTTTTGGATTTCCATGCTAGTTTGGATGAGGGCACACCCTCAGCACCACACTCTAAAGCCAAAACCCTTAAACCGTATTTCCGAACTTCAACCTCCGTATTCATAGATTCGGGGCTGTAACACTTGCACCCTGAAACCCAAGCCTCAGACCAAGCCGCATGCAGTGTGCGTGGAACGCATCTGGTTTGAGTTTAGGAACCAAGGTTTGGGGTTTAGAGTTCGGGCTTCAGGGATTCAACAGCACTGTACAAGGCTTAGTTAATTAATTTAGTGAAGAACATGTCAGAATGAGCAGATGTCTATTGGGTTCGTAGAACTCTCGGGTTTAAAGCTACGTGCAGCAAACAAATCGATATCTCCTTCGATGTCTGATAAACATCCTCGGCAGTTTTTGAGCACTTCTGGGCCCGCTTGAAGGCCCAGGTCAGGTATGAGCCAGTTATGATTGCAGTTCTAACCCGACTACAACAATACTTCCGGACCTATACTTGCTTTTAACTCCACTTGCATTCGGTCAAAACTACCCGAGGCCTGCAAGTAAGCCTTCGCCGGAACCTTGAGCCCTAAACCCTAATCCCTTAGCCCCAAACCCCGAGCCTAAACCCTAATCTCCCAACCCTCTATAATCCCCAATATATAGTAGTTTCCATTTTATTTTCCATTATCCCTATATAACCCCTAATATAAACCCTATATAATCCCCCAACCCTGTAGAAGCCCTAAACCCTTGAGGCCCGAGCTTGTGCTGGCTCGAGAGGAGCTCACGCCAGACCAGGAGGCCCCCAGGTTTGGGGTCAAAGGGGGTTGCTGTGTTAGCGTTTGGGGTTTGGGGTTTAGGGATTAGAGTTTAGGGTATAGAGGGTTTGGGGATTGAATAAGATATACATTGCATTAATTTCTACGTGGGTTCAATACGATTTAGCATGATCATGTTCAATAGTGCCTCAACAATGTCCGTGTTCAGGGTTTGGGGTAGACTTCCCAAATACAAATACGAACGGCCTGAATTCCCGCTACTTGAGATTGAGGTCCATGCTTACAGGTATTATGACCGTAAACCCTGAGGTCTAGGTAGGGTTGACGGTGCACGATTCGGGGTGTATGATTCGGGATGAGGGTTTAGGGTTTAGGGTTGAGAGCGTAGCTACAGGGTTTGGAATTGAGGGCTTCTGCTGTGAGGTCTAGGGTACTCATAGCGACTTCACCCGACCTCACGCTAGATGGTGGATCGTGTGAGACGAGAATCCAGATGGCCTGTTTACAGCCTTTAGATTTGGGGAATTCAGCCACCAAGATGTGAAGCTGTTGGGTTGTGGTGTGCGCAGGTATGAAGCTGCAAAGTTAAGCTTAAAGCGTGTCAGAGGTACAGCGGTTGAGGCTTTCGAGGCATGGGCCGCTTTTCTAGATTTTTTGTCAGGTATCCGGTATCCTGTAAGCTATAGGGGTGTATGCATTTCCGAAAAGGTACTTGTAGAATCTGGTACGGTGCAGCATGATGCATACCCCAAACCCAAACCCTCACGGGAATCCTGTTACCCGCTACATTGAGACCTGATGTCCAGACGCTTGTCCTTGCCTTTTCACAGGATATACGCAGGATGTGCACCCTGAACCCTAAAACCCGCATGTTTGAGGATGTGGAGTCAAGGTTCAGGGAATGTGGTCTCAATGCTTGCGTGCAGGCTTTCAATTCGGCAGGGTTTCAATTAGTGGCACAGGGCTGGGAGTTGGTAAGTTGCTTGAGGGATTAGGGACCTAGGGTTCGTAGTTTCAAGTTCTTTGTTCATAGTTATGGGTTTCGAGGCTTGGGGTTTCCTGAACAGATAGCAGAATCAAAGCCTTGTTTTGGTAGAGTGTTGCGACCCTACATCCTCAACCACAAAAGCCGCATACTACACCATTGTAGAATCCCCGCAGGTTCCATCTTGATTAGGGTTACTTGGGGATTACTAGGCCTGTAGACCTTGGGGGGGTTACTTGGAAACCCAAGCACCAGACCCACACCCTTAACCCCAAGCGGAACCCATATACAGGCTGGGGTTTAGGGTTCAGGCTTTAGAGTTTGGGATTAGGGTTCAGGGTTTAGGGAGCAGGGTTTAGGGTTCAGGGACCCGCCCTAACCCTAAAACCTGCAGAACCTACCTTGGCAGACTTTCGCCTTGCATTCGTCTCTGACAAAAATCACGCACCTCAACAATAACCCCCACCCGCCACCCCGCCAACCCATCGGGTTTAGGGTTCAAGCTTTAGGGTTACGGTGCTCCCCTACTGACCGGCATGCATCTATCCGTACCTATATGCATATATCTACGTACATTTACAAATAAGTTGTATTTGTTGTTAGGCTAGTGGGGGTGCTCTATGGCCAGCGGTGGTGAATAACAGTTTCCAGAAAGACTGGCACGCACCAGATGAGCCCTGGGGCAACTGAATCCAATCATGACTGCAGTCGTTTGAGTTCCCAGCATCATCTTATGCACAATCTCCAGATATCCTTGCCCTTAACTTACTAAACCCTTCTAGGATTCTGGGGCGCCGTCTAAGGCATCCAGTTTTCAAGAAGACCCCGGTTCCAACAGTGTAAGCTTAGAAACATATGGTCCCCCTTAAGGAGATAGAACATGGGGTATATGGGGATCTTATTATAATATTCTCAAAGCCATACTCTATCTACTTAAGGGGGAGTCTAGTCCTTGAACCCGATACATCTCTATCTAGGAGGGCCTGTTTGGGAATTCCATGTGCGCGTTTGAGAGTGTGCGCCCACCGTCAGGCTACGCGCTCGCAGTTTCAATTTTCGGCTTCAGCTGTGTGTGAAGGATCGGCGGGGCCTGGGTCAAGCAACGGCTTCCCCCAACGCTTCACTTTTCGACAAAATTAGCTAGAATCCCATAGAGCCCAATTTTTGAAAGACAGTAGATGTGGCCCCTGATGTGTTGCATTCTTTGGGTATCCGGCGTTTGTCAAGAAACCTCAGCACAGGTAATCCCAAAATCATCCTAGCGTCTTACAAGTACCATTTGGAAAACACGATGTTTTGCAAGATACCTACCTGTGCGCAGGTATCCGCACAATCTGAGCCAAGACCCTAGACCGCGAACCCCAAGCTGTAACAAGATGCTTCATGTGTGGAGCGCCGCGGGCGAAGAGCTGATAGCGCTGGCCATGCAAGACTTGAGTGCTTGGGCTTAGATTGAAGCTTTTGGGGCGTGTATAGTCGGTTAGGGATGGGAGTTTAGGGTTAAGGTGCTCAGGGGATGGGGGTTAATATGCTAGAATATGTTATAAAACATTATAATGTATCGAAATATACTATGAAATGCTATGATATACTAAAATTAATACACAACTTCAGGCTCAGTGGGTTAGAGGATGGGGGGTTCAGGTGTGCGAGGTTAGGGCATCGACTTTAGGCGAACAGGGGATGGGGCTTTAGGAGCGATTGTTAGAAGTTCATTCTGAAAAGATGCCCCACCACCTAAAGATCTGCACGCAATATACTTTAGGTGGACCCTCCACCCAGTAATAGTGACTATAAGGAATAGTAAGGATTATATTAGGTCCTCTTATATTCCTATTATACCACTATTACAATATGCCTTGGGCCGGACCCAACCCAAACCCTGCACCCGCCTGGTCTAGACAGGTGCACAAACCAAACAAGAAGACAGGAGCGCGATCAGAGATCAAGGAGACCCCAAACCCACAGAGGTCGAGGCAAGGGTGGAGCGCCAGCGGAGGTGGGACGTACGATTCCGGTGCGCGCCTGGGTGCTTTCAGCACCAACACGCGCCCTCGATTAAGACGCCGTAAACCCGAAACTCCAAACGCCTAAACCCTGCAGTAAATAGGATGCGGGGTGGCCTTTCAAGCTATCACGCATATCCCACTTTTTGGCAAACAGCTTTACCGAAAGGGTTTCGGGTCTTTTCCACAACATTCAGTTACCGAGTTATTAGCAAACATCGTTCAAGGGTTGAATACATCCGTAGCTGATTGCAATCCACAGCAAGAATGGGTAGCCTGCTCAGCTAAGCGGTAAGGCGATGTGGCAACTTTGAAGGACCACTTGCGCAGCAAATGTGGATACCCGGTCTGCGTGCAAAGGCTTCTACATGAAGGCTCGAGCTTGGATGATAATGACAGGTTGGATGCATTGGATAGAGCTGTTGATGTACAGCTCGTGGTGCTGCCGGTCAACTTCAGTGAAGCACGAAGGCAGCCACTGGGCATAGAAAAAGAATTGCGGTTCAGGGCTTACGGTTAAACAACGGACTACAAAGAGCACAGCCTTGAACAGCCAAACCTGTAAAGTTTGCTCCGGCAAATACTTCGCCTCTGCGCCTTCAACACATCAACCCATGGACAATGAACTCCCCAGTAAGCCAGCAAGTAATGTAGCGGCCTGAATGAATGAAAAGAATTTCCCTCATGAGCCCTACCCTCTTACGCTATATTGATCAACGCCTAATGAACCCCTCTGACCCCATTATAGTAGTTTCCATGTTCTTTTCCATTATCCCCTTAAAATCCCTTAAACAGGTTGCCCCGTTAACCCAGGCAACTGCAGGACGAGCTTACAGTTGCGGCAGGCCAGGGCCATATCAGCACGGTCCGTTCACTTCTAGAAGCCGGCTCCTAGACTGCTAAAAGCGAGTAGGATGCTTTTATGGAAGTTATTTGGGCTAATAGGGCACAATTAAGGTGTACGATTTAGGGTTCAGGTTACGGTCTAGGATTTAGGTTGTAGAGTTTGGGGAGCTTAAGATCTGAGAGATGTGGGGGTATAGGAGGCTTCTGAGCAGGGTTTTGGTCTGAGGGATCTGTAGGAAAGGCGTACAGTTAGGAGTGAACCCTCACTCAGTAGCAAGCAGTTTACAGCATTGGTATGAGCATTTTTGCCTTTTCAAGGGATGGTGAGTGTCTAAGGACAATCTATAGGATCAGATTCCAAGATTGAGGTCGCAGTACTGAACCGCAACAGCAAAAACAGAAAACAAACACCCTGAAACATTGTAAGCAGGGTCCTCAGAAATCCATCCTTTGGAGAACAGCCCAGGTCTTGAAAAAGATGACGTGGATTCCAATGGCACCACAGCTCTAATGCACGCAGCTGACCATGGTCGTATGGACATGGTGCGCTTTCTGCTAGAAGTGGGTGCTGACAAGGATCTGGGCGACACTTACGGCAACACTGCTCTCATTCGCGCGTCTCAGCATAACCATGTGGAAACTGCTCGTTTGCTACTACAAGCAGGTGGGGATGAGCTTTTGTAATCGGAGTTCGATGATTGAGTGGTCACCCTTGATTGGGACACGGGGCTAGACGTACTCTTCATGAATTCCCTTCTATCATACACCAAATTACATAATAACACACCCCTAAATCGTAATCCTTAAACCCCAATCCCTAAACCCTAATCCCTAAACTCTGAACCCTGAATTCTCCCACCAAAAGGATCCCGATTTTCTGGGTTGCGGTTAGGGAACTTAAATTAAGTTACTTTTTTGGGGAAACCCTATTTTTTACTATATATACCCATTATGGTAACTTAATTTGAGTTCCTTAAAAGCAACCCAGTAAACCCTAAGCCCCATAAACCCTGAATCCATAACAAACCCCTAAATCGTAATCCTTAATGGCTATTTTAGGGTACTTGGGGGTCTAGGTGAATTCTCCCAGAAAAGGATCCCGATTTTTTGGAACTCCCCGTGTGTGGGAGCTTCTGGGAATGCCCCGTAGACCATCCCGTCAGAGCGGCTCCTAGGGACGGCCTTTTCCCAAGGATTTTAGGGGTTTAGGGTTTCAGGGTTTAGGGTTTAGGGTTTCAGGGTTTAGGGTTTTAGGGTTTAGGGTTTAGGGTTTATGTTCAGGGTTTAGGGTTTTAGGGCTGGAAGTTTATTCTGGGTACTGTAGACCCATAATTAATTTACCTGCTCCTTCTCAGGGCCTTAATAGTAGGATCCCGATTATAATCCCTAATGGCGGGTTCTGATGATACAGGTCCCCCCCAACAAGTACGTTTCTAAATAGTCCGGGTGTCACTAATCAATTGTCAGAAAACTTGTTTGGGGGGGTCCCAGCCCTAATTAATTAACCCTAAGCAAATATTTTTTCTATCAGTTACTACCTAATTAGGGGTTCGGTTCACTTAGACTGGCTGGCTTCTCTGGCTTTCTCTCCATCTTTTGTTGTTTATCTCTACTTGGGCGTTTCCAGAACCGAGCGCGGCATTATTCCGTTCCTGTATTGTTAGAAATAAATCCGTTCAGACCGGATTTAGCTCTAATCCGTACCCATTTACATTATTCCGTTCAGGCCCGATGTAGCTCTGATCCGACCCCCTTTAATCATCCGAAGTTGACATTACTAAGGGAAGGGCTTTATTTATCACAGGTCTACATTATGCCCATGGTGAGGCACCCTAGACCTGGAGCGTCCCTTTCCGAGACCAGAAATATGCAGGTGCTGACAAGGACATGGCAAACTGCTCTGGCGTGACAGCTGCTCGGCCGTCCCTAGAAGTGCTGGGTGTGGGTTAGGTTGACAGCTTGAGCTTTTGAGATCAAGGTTCAGGGTTTCACGGTACTGGTACAAGGGCGTTACCCTTAATCCCTATATCATCCTTATATGAGTATCAAGCCAGGGATATGGGACAACACGCTCATTTGAGGGTAGCTGAGATGGCTTGCGGAGGAGGCCACGCGAGAACAGTATCTGAAAAATATGATTCTGGAACTTGCAAACTGCTGGCATATCCTTTAAGATCCGGTATACGATAATCACATACTTTGGGGTGCTTATAAACAGAATCGTTACCTAGGTTTTTAGGGGTATGCGGTACTTTTATACGTTGGACCCTTTGGTATATTGCCTCTCCTCCAGCTCCTACATCTTCAGTCACCCAAGACTCAGCACCCTCCACCATCAATGAGAAGTCTTGATTTCAGAGCCCTGAAACCAGCTCTCATGTAAATTCTGTACCCGTCACGCAACCCTTCACTCATATGCCTACTCCTCTGTACCCCTCCATCCATATACATGTTAAATCCTTAGCGTACTGGTGCTTCAGCGGGAGTGGGAGACGATAGGGTTTAGGGTTATAGGGTTTCTTGGCAGGAAGACAAGCTAGCTTCCATAAGTAGGGGGACCACAATATGCGCGCTAACGCACTTCAATCCTTATTATGGGAACGCTCGAAGACGTACCCCTAATCTTGGGAATCCTCTACATAGGGATAACTATGGAAATCCATCCCCCCACTCGTCTTTAGCACCAGCAGGATAAAACTTGAACCCTGACCTCCGGGACCCAACACCAGAAATGCAAACAATCCAAACCCTGCATGCCTTAAGCCTTGCACCTAAACCCTACGCACCCTGTGCTAAACCCTCAACCACCAACTCCCTAGACCCTCAACCCTAAACCCGAAACTGCGTTGCTGCTAAGGAACTTAAATTAACTTACAATAATGGGTATATATAGTATATAAGTAATGGGGTTTCCCCACTATAGTAACTCAAGTTCAGTCCCTTAAATCCCTATATTACCCCAGCTTCTATTTCATTTCCATGCCCTTTTCCATTTGATTCTCCACTAGTGGGGGATCATATCCCTAAACCCTAAAGCCCTAAAACCCTAAATCCCTAAAACCCGAAACCCCCAAAACCCTAAACCCCTAAACCCCTAAAACCCTTAAATCCCTAAACGCAAGGCTTTGTGTGTTGCAGCCGATCGTGGCGAGCTGGGGATGGTTCAACTGCTCTTGGAGGCCCGTGCCGACAAGGACACGGTTTCGAGGCTTAGGGGAGTCTCCTTAATGGGGTCTAGGATTTAGCGTTTAGGGTTTAGAGTTTAGGGTTTAGGGTTTAGGGTTTCGAGCTTAGGGTTTTGGGTTTGGGGTTTCGGGTCTAGGGTTTGGATTTTGGGTGCCGGGTTTAAGGTTCTGGCTTAGGGCTTAGGGTTTAGCATGTTCTTGATATGTTTGATGTGGGGATACGTGGGGTTGTAGAGGGGTTCAAGGGGGTAGAATACTGGAGAACCAGCTGGAAAGGATGGAGAATGAAGATAGCATCTGGATGTTGTATGGATTTAAGGTGTAAGGCGTTTTTGACCCTAAACCCTAAACCGGTAGGTATAGGGTTCAGGGTGACGTAGCAATATACACATATGTCAATCAAGGGAGGAATGCAAAAATGGAAGCTTCCATATTATCATGAGGCTTGAGGATACAGGATATACGGTTCAGGAGTTTGAGGTTTAGGGTCATTGATTTAGGGTGAATGGTTTAGGGTTTGCTGTGTCGTGTGTTCTTGTTCAGCGTTTAGGGTAACAGTATGAGTAGATGGGCCCCCGGTATAGGCCCTTAGCCTTTGAAGGTGAGGCCCAGCCCATGTTAGGCGCCCATACTTTCGATCGTAGAGGAACCCTAAACCCTAAACCCTAAAAGGGGACTGCGGGATGTGGAGGTTTGGATGTAGGGGTCTAGTGGTTTAAGGTTCAGACGTCTACGGGTATTGGGTTTGGGGTTTGAGGGCTATAGAGCTCAGAGTAGAAAGGTGTGGAGGATGTTGTCTAGGGTATAACAGTGCTTGAAGAGGTGGATTAAAAGGGCACAAGAAGCCGGAGTAGATTTTTGCACATCTCTAAATGGAAGCCTGGGGATCTGAATTTGGAAGTCAGAAGTCCTAAGGCCTAAGTCCTGAATTTTCAGGCTTTTCAAGGCGCCATTATGCGCAGTCGCCCCTGCGAGGAGCGGAGAAGCAGATGGGGCAACACAGCGCTTATTCAAGCAACCGGGCTGCGTTTGGACGATTTTTCATAACTTGGTCGTCGTGTACTTTCAGTGCGGCCCTCATCAAAGAACCTTCTTGATTCAAGAACCCTCTGAATAAGAACGTGATTTTGAGGGAGGACCAAAAGATTCCAAAATGATTTTGGGTTTAGGGGGTTTAGGATTTAGAGGGTTGAGGGTTCAGGGGAGGCGGGGGTGTAGCCCAGATACAGTGAAATGCAGGAATCCTCACTCAGGGGACATTCAGCACGTGATGAAAGAAACATAGAGGCCACCGCAACTAGGAATAACATGCATTTAAGAGTTGATACTCTTCCTTTACTCCTTGTAGTATACAACTACACCCTAAACCCTAACCGATTATACAACTCCATTAGATCATTCAGGCCCCCAAACTCAAACCTCCTAAACCATACGTTGCACCCCAAACCCCAAAGCCGTAACACCTACAAGCAATTTTTTCGCGCATCCATATGCATTTTGCACGTAAGCCATCATCCCCTGAGGTTTATAAATCCTAAACCAATGCTCAAAACCCTACGCCCTAAACCCTAGATTGCCACCCAACCTGCGTAGGTAGTTCCCACCATTACTACAGCGGTCAGACACTGAAGAAAAACGTCAGCCTTTACACGCGTACTGGGTAAGACAACGGATGGACATATAGAGCCCTTCCGGGCTCCTCCCGTACATCGGGAGGTACAGCTCTGCCTCCAGCCATCCCTGTACATTGATTTTCCCAAAGCCCAGTCCCTACGTTTTTCCCCTTCCAAAGGGGTCCTGGCTAGGGGCCTTGAAGCCTTGGACCCCTCCAGGCCCCTTGAAGGTTTTGGAGGCCATTAGAGGTCTTTGGAGGCCCCAGGGGCCCTGTTTGCGGCGGGTTTGTAATGGTAATGTTTAAGAGTTGGAAGCGGCAAGATGATCTTGAGGTGTAAATTGAGGACCTAGCCCTAGCCCTAGACCCTAACAGGAAGTAATTTGGGTGGTAGTTTTACAGCGGGTGGGGATTTTGAAGAAAATCCAGTTTCGATGGCTTCTTGGGCGATATCCACGAGGTTCGCTGGGCGCAGCATGTGCCGCCACCCACAGATGCCGGGAAGTGGGGTGGAACCATCGGTGCATGGATCCTCAGCCTTGCGCAGGTAGACGCCTTAAACCCCAGACCCTAAACCCCAACCCTAAACCCTAAAACCCGAAGCCCCAAGCCCCAAGCCCTAAAGCATAAATTTAAACCGCCCTATAAACCCTAAAGCCTAAACCATAAGCCCTAGACCCTGAACCCTAAACCTATGGTCCCAGGCCTGCAGAAAGGGCCACGTGGACGTTGCGCGTCTGCTTTTGGGGGCGGGCGGCCAGGACATGTTGTACAGATGTCCTGCGAAGGCGGTTAAGGGTTTAGGGTCAAGGGTTGAGGATCTGGGGGTTTAGTGTTTAGAGTCAAGGGTTGAGGGATTAGGGTTTTTAGGTTTAGGGTCAAGGGTTTAGGATTTATGGTTTATGGGTTTCAGGGTTCACAGGTTTAGGGGCTCAGGGTTGAGAGTTAGATGTCTTGCAAAGGGCGTCAGGTGTAGGGGGCAGGGAGAGATGTCCTGCAAAGGCTAGGATGCGGGATGGTTCAGCGTCTTGAAAAAGATCCTAACCCGTAAACACTAAACCCTAAACCTTGCGTAATGTGTTTCTAGAGCTATCCCGCGAATGTACGAAGGATGGCTTCGGGTTTGAAGGATGTTTTTTGGAGGGTCCTTCCGTGGATGCCTGGATGGAATGAGACCTGAGTTCCTATAAGGTTTAGGGTTGGGTTCAGGGTTTAGGTTTGGGGTCATCATTTTGCGACGATACTTTGCTTGAGTATGAAACCCTAAATCCTAAGCCGTACACGGCGAACTGGACCTGCGTAGGCGCATACATCAGTGGATGCGTGCGGGGCGGGGGGTTACTACGGCGATGATTAAACACTAAGCTTAAACCCGCTGCCCTAAACTCTAATGCGACAGCCTCAACGACTAGAACGAGGATCCCCTAAAAGTCCTTACTACGCGGAAAAAATTTGGCATCCCAGCAATGTCATTTAGGCCCATGGGCGCTTTCTACAGCGGTCCAACTGTAAACCCCAAACAGAGGTTTCCCAAAAAGTGCGGAGGGATGAGGTCCTAGCCATGGGTGGCTAGCGTGGACCCCCACCTGTTTCTGGGTCCTAACTATATAGTCCCCCTTAAGTAGATAGAACATGGCTTTGGGCATATTAGAATGGCATCCCCATGTACCCCATATTCTATCTACTTAAGGGGCCCTAAACCCTAAACCCCGTGTAACCCATTATAGTAGTTTCCATTTTCTTTTCCATTATCCCTATATAACCCAATAATAAGCCCAAATTTCTATTTGTTTCTGGGTCCTAACTATAAGTTTGGGGTTTAGGGTTTGAACTTCCCGGAGGCGGCCTGGGAGCCCTCAGGCATCATTCAGGGTTGAACCTATGGGCCTTTGAGTTGCCTTGTAAAATTTTGAAGGTTACAGTCTGGGTAGGCCCCTGGGATATTTGATATTTTCCCGAATGGCTTTAATAGGGGACCATATATACTAGTTAATACTATTCAATGGGTTTAGGGGCCAACCTAGCAGTGTCTAAAAGGTATACCAGCACGTCAAGGTTTTAGGGCCCATACTAGGTGTGCATTTTTCTGGCCCAAGATTAGCGCTTCAAACCCTGCACAGGCCCTGTCTTGCGCAGCCGATGCTGGGCTGTCTCTGGAAGGAGGTGTAGGGTTTAGGAATTCGGGCTCATGGGGGAATTTCATAAGGTGAGATTGGACTGGATGTGTAGGTGTTTGTTTATAGAGAACTTCTTTAGCAAGAATTATCAGTGAACGTATTTACTGAAGGTTGATCTGAGGAGACAAGCAAGATGCCATATGACATATGCTAGATGTGAGGTGTAGTATGAATGTGCAGACGTTAGGGATTCACGGAGATGTGGGGTTTCAGATTTGAAGAGAAAGGTGCTCACATGACCAGTGCTTGAAATGAGGGGAGTCTAGTTGCGAACAGCGAGCTTGTTTTGGCCCCCTGGCCAGCCACGCAAAGTGTCTTAACAACCGCCAGTCGAGCGTTCCACCTGTTCGTAGGCACTGGTGCAGATGCTTTCATGTTGCTAACCAGTCTAGGCAATGCTGTTAGCACTTTTTTGTGGTTCTAAGGTGGTCTTACTCCGCCAGAAAAATGGAATCCAGGCGTTGAGTTTTGGGCTTAACCCAACCCCCACTGAGGAAAATGGCCATCTCGTTCAATTACTTCTTGGATTCCGCGCTGACAAGGACTCTAAGCCCTAAACGCGCTGCAACAAGCCAAGTTGAATACTTTCGCGCAAAATGTGGGTTTGCCAACACTAGGGGTCCCTTGTTGAGGATCCCCATAATAAGGATCATCGTATTTGGGGTCTATATTGGGGTAATGATATGGAGCACTTCCTATATTTTCTAAAGGACTATGTCCTCGTGGGGCCCTTTGTGGTTTTCACGTTAGTTTGTGGAAGGGCAAGCCCTCAATGAGTATAAAGCTATTCGTTGTCTGGAAAAGTCTCTAGTTTCAGACTGCCTTCTGCAGGGCCAGTGTTCTTTGACATTGCGCCCTGACTCAAGAGCCTATACAACTCTGAAAGCCGTCATTTCACAACCTTATGAGGCCTTAAGAGACCTCGCAAGCCACTGGGAAGCCGTGCCACTATAACCTCTCATGAAAAATGGAAAGCCCCTTTGAACACCAAAGCCCTCAACCTCAACTACTGCTACTAGTATTGCCGTTACTGCACCTGTTTTTTTATGTTACTACCGTCCTTCTGATTGTTATTTGTTCTGGCGGGGCTTAGGTATAGGATGTTGTGGGGTTTTGGGCTTAGCCTTGAGGTCCGCTTTAGACTAGGGTGTAAGTATAGCTATGAGAAGTAGAACTGCACTGAGAACTACCCATGAACCTTGCCGGGCAACTTTTTGCTCCTTGGGACTTAGCCTGGACCTTTGACACTTAACCCTTTGGGATACCCTCGTATTCCTATTATAGGTACCTAAGGGTGAACCCTTAGTAGGGGTCCTAAGTGCCACGTAGTACGTGCTTGGCGGATTTTGCAAATTGTCTTTGCTCTTTGCTCCACCAAGCTCGATACCATCTCTGAACAACGTCCATAGAGGCCTTGCAAGTCTGGACGGGAATGAGATCGAGGCCCTAAGGCCCGGAACCGTCAACTGCTATTAGTGAGTACAATTTCTACTATTGCTGCATATTGCTGCCAAGATGATTGTTATTTAGAGGACCTGGTTCAGCATTTGGGCGCCGATGTGCTCGCACGTGCTGCAATTGAGGGCCCAGAGAAGCTTGCAGAAACTCTGCCGCTCAGTTGATTTAGGATTTGCCAAGCAGAATCCCACTCCACCGCAGTACCTCAACCTGCCTTCACCTGCAAGATAAAATGGTTTTGGTATATCATAATGAAAACATTAAAAATAGGGGGGGGACGGGGGTCACATTCGGAGGATTGGATTAGGAGTTGCCAAGGCAGGGTGTTCATCTTTTCGGCCTAGGTTTCGCTTCACGATTGTACTCCGGCCGGCAAGAGAGTGCTTACAGGGGTTCTATAGGAGCTATATAGGGGTTCTATTGGGGTTATATTGGGGTGCTATAGGGGTTAAATAGGGGTTCTATAGGGTTTAGGTTCTATGTAGTGTATGTGTGGACAGATCTTAGATGCTTTAGAATTTTGGGCTCTAGCCGAATCGGGGTAACACACAGAATCCACCAAGCCATCTACATAGCCATACGCAGTGCTGATGGTGGTAGTGCGGGTGGCCATGGCCGTGGCGGTGGTGCGATGTAGAAGAACTAGTTAACTAGTTCCAGTATCTGCCCTGTACACAGACAAAAGCTCGTGCCCAAACGCAAGCCTGACGCCCTCCTGAAAGGTGGCAATCACGAGCGCCTCCGGATGTAGTCGAGCCCAATTGCGGATTCGACTCTCACCCAAGGTCGCGATCCCGATCCCGAGACCGCACGGTTCCTTCATAGTTGAGTTTGGCATATGTTTAATGCAGTTGTTCGCTGTTTGTGGTACGTGGTTGGAGGCAGATTCAGGGTTCCCAGCCTGTGCAAACTATAGCATTTGATCATCAAGTGTGTATAAACAGTCCACGGTTGATTGGGAGTTGTAGCAGGAAGTTCAGGACCTCTCCATTTGAGCCCTTAACGGTGTCCTCCAAGCAAGATCTACAGGGGCTATGTGGGAATTTGTGAAATCATGTAAAATCCTGGGTTAGGGTTTAGGGGTCGGAACCCCCACAGCCCTCTTGCAGACCCTGCATATCCTTGGGATCCGAGGAGAACCCCCTCCTCTGAGAATAGGAACTTGTGGGATGAAGTCACTATCGGGTTTTGGGTGTAGTGTTTCGGGATAAGGGTTGATTCAGTCACTATAGGGTTTTGGGTGTATGGTTTTGGGACAAGTGTTTAGGGATTACTAAGTTTGGGCTACAGCTCTTGGTATTTCAGTTGCCTCTGAATCGAAGGCTGCGCAAGCAATAGTTTCTCAAAATCAACCGATAGTTTCTCAAAATCAAGCGATAGTTTCTCAAAATCTTCCCTGTGTAGTCCCTGCAAGAGGGATCTCCAGAATCTCCGCAGCATCCCACTATATTGCTGGGGCCCTTCGCCCAGAGGGTCCATGTAGCTATATAGCATATGTTTGGGCTTGAAAGTACCTTTATGGGAATCCCTGTGGGCCCAAAGTATATACCATATGGCTACGTGGACCCTTTTGGTAGGATAGCCTAAACTTTAAACCTTAAATGAGAAAGATGGGGGAGTTCATCCTTCGTGCTATGCTTGTGGCACCTGCTGTACGGTGGCGGCGTGGTGCGCGAGTCATGCAAAGCAACGCTCATTTTGTCCCTGAGAAGGGCACATTTGAAACACAAAATAATCCACGTACATGTAGGACCTCCGATATCGGTCATGTGTTGTGACGCCTTAAAGGCTGTTAGCTAGTGGACTATATAGGGGAGTAGTATAGGTGTAATGAAGGGTGATACTAGGAGTTTAGACCATAGCTCATAAAACCCCTATAGAGCCCTACATGAAGCAATTTCCATGTCAGTTCCGATTTTCTTTCCATGTGATTCTCCATTCTTGGGTGCTACTCCCTAAACCCTAAACCCTGACCTGAACCCTAAACCTAAACCCCATATCTTGAGAACCCAGGTTGAAGAAGAGCCTTAATTCGGCCTGATGGCAGCCGCTCCATATTCTTGGCACGCACTTCCAAAAGGTCCATGTAGGTATAGGGTGTATAAGGTTTTTACGGGTTTATGGTGTTTATGGGGTTTATATGGCTTATAGATGTTTATAGGGGTTAGGCCTGAGTGTGTAGGGATATGGGTTTAGGGCCTATAGGGATTAGGGATTAGGGTTTGATGTAGGACCCTGTTCAGTATAGTCCCTCGTAAACAATTTAGGTGACCATGAATAGAATTGTTTGATGGTCTGAGCTGAATCCTAATGGTATCATCATTAGTATCTCATTTTATGAGGAACCATTACTAGTTGAAAATAGATATGTTAAGTCTCCAGACCTATAGAACTACAGTTGTGGCCCCCAAAACTTGACATTCAACCGGGTACCCCAAACATGTGCTGATCCTGAATGATTCCCCCGAAGCTTGACGCAAAAGCGGCTCCCCGAGCAAAAGCAGGTCCGACATTAGGGTTTGAGTACATGGTATAGACTTAAGGGCCAACAAGATTCCCGTGTAACTACTTTAGGGTCCAAGTATATAGATGTATATAGTATACAACTACATGGATCTTTTGGGATCTATGACTCTGCCACTGCAAGGAGTTTGTGTGGCGTTTCTTTGAGATGTTTGCAGTATGTAGCAGGCAGAAATCTGCTGTTGCGAGATGGCAGTTGCGAAAACTGGCCACAAAGATGCTTGCTGAATATGGTCAATCTTTGGAACCCAAAGCTCTAAACCCTACGCCCTAAACTCTGATCGGTGCTTTCGTGGAAACTGCCAGACCATTGCACAGCACTTCTGGAAATTGGCCGACGGTCCTTGCACAGCACGCCGCCATTTCGTCGCAAAAAGCCTGCCTGCCCAGAGGACATATGGGGCTTTAGGATTTAGGGAGTACACCGGTCCGAGATTCAAATAGACAAGGAAATTCAAAGTGAACTCCAAATTGGGTTTATGTAGGGGCTTCCCCGAAGCGTCATGCGCAACCCCATGTACCCCTTCTGAACGGACCTATATCGCATATACAGCCCTATGTAGGCCCTAAGTAAAAGTTAGATGTGCCGTATATCAGCATATGAGCCTAAGCTAAACCTCAAGAATGTGCGCTTATGGGATTTTCCTGCGGGCCACAGGCTTACCTTGAACCCTAAAACCTAAGGAGAGTATATGGGGTTTAGGGCTAGGGTTTAGGATTTAAGCTCTAGAACTTAGGGTTTGAGGTTGAAGGTTTAGGATTTCTGGCTTAAGTTCTAGAGTTAGGGCTGAAGGTTAGCATTTAGGCTAAGCCCTTAACCCTAAACCTTACTCTGTAGCGGGGGGGTAGAGGGCGGGGGACTTCCAGGATCCTTTCAAAATATTTTCCTTTCCAACAAGTGCTTAGGGCCTAGGGCTTTAGGGTTTAGGGTTTCCTGGGTTGCCCTACTGCCCCCCCCCTCGCCGTACTAACCCCTTTGCGCCCTGTGGGTTCTTATTCAATGCGCGTGAGGGCTTATTTAGGCAGAGCCTTGCGAGGTAGGATGAACATTGGGTGGTAAGGGATCTATTTAACTTACATGCACGATAGCCTAAACTCCTTAATTGGGGTGATAAAGGGGATTATATAGGGGACTACTATAGGGCTTATGAGGGGGGATACTAGGAGTTGAGATTAGGGCTCACACGGAAATTGAAACTATGTAGGACCTTTTCCCTGCAGGACAGCAGTGTTGCAGAAGGGCCCTCTTAGGGCTGCCACCCTGAGCCCTAAAGCTCCGGGTTTAGGGTTTAGGGTTTAGCGTATGCTTCGGCAGGTGGAGCCCCAAGAATTGAGGGCTTAGCGTTTGTCTGTAAAGCCTCCAATATTAAGGGAGCTTTGAGGTGGGCAGTTGACAGGCTGGTAGCCTTAAATAAAGTTCAGTTAAGGCGTATATGGGGGAAACTACCCACCTGACACTTCATTGGACAATGGCCTACAGTATTATGGGCTGTATAGGAGACATGTACGATTTAGGGTTGAGGGTTATATAGGAATAGCGGAAAACCAGATGTTAAAGAGAACGTAAAATGAAATGGACACTGCGGTATGTAGGGGCTTATAGGGGTTATACCGAGCCTTCTAATTAGTGGGTAATTGCTATTAAGTCATTAAGGTGTAAGGAATTGGGGTTCCGGGTAAGTACACTTTAAGACTCCAAAAAAATAGTTTCCAGTTTCTTTTCCTGTAGTATGTAAGCCCTATATTATCCCTTTTATACCCCTATATAACCCTTAGCACAAGGTTTTATGGACTCGGATTTATGAGTTGGGGCTTCGCGCTAGGGATGTAGGGCTTACATAGAGCTTATAGGCCCTAAATAAAAAACCTAAACCCTAAGCCTTACATCCGTAACCTTGAGTCCGACACATCAACATGAGGATTCCGGCTGTGTGTTCGTTGTTAGCGGGTCGGGGCCCAAGCTAATTCCCCGACAAAGAGACCTAACATATGAATCTGTGACATTGATGACAGCATGATCTCCTTAGGCCGAGTCTCGGCCTTGTAGGAGACTTATTGCGTGATAGGGGTAGTTCATCAGGGTGTATATAGGGAGTATATAAGAAAAGAGACCATTCAGCTGCATGACTTGTACCCGCAGAAGGAGGATTCAGAGTCGAGGGGCACACGGTTTGGGGTTGATGTTTACGGGTTCAGGGGCTTATGGCTGCGAGCTTTCGTAGCCCCAAGTTCCTATGCCATCCCGACATGAGCTTCATGTCTTCCTTGCATACCCTTCTGTATACATATATATATATACACACACTTTGACACCACGTCCTTATGAAAAGAAGCGGCACTCCAAAGCTTCTGGGGCCATAATCCTTAAACACAAGAAGCCACATGACCCCTACGCCTGAAACCCCTAAACCCCTAAAACCCTAAACCCTACGCCCCAACACCCCTAAGCCCTAAACCCTCGACCCCTGGTCAGACATGCCTCTCCGAGTGCGTCTACAAATGTTCCGGTGGCGTCAGGGCCCCACTGAGAGGGCTTAGGGTTTAGGGTTCAGGGTTTAGGGGTTAAGGGTTTACGGCTTAATTTAGGGTTTAGAGTTCAGGGTTCAGGGTTTAGAGCTTAGTTCCAACTTCCTTGAGGAAGGCTGTGGGTGCTTATCTTAGCGCAAAAACAGCATAGGCTTTGCGGTGTAGCTTCCTTCAGGTGACTTCAGCGTCAGAATTTGCAGAGGAATTTATACATCCCGGACCTTTTGCTTCAAATCAGGAGAGTTTAGGGGTTCAGGGATTAGGATTAGGGTTAAGGGTTTAGGGATTAGGGTCTAGGGCTTGTGTATATACATGGGGCACAAATTTGAAAAGCAGTCCATGTTCTGCCCGGCCCCTTTGCAGCGCCGCGCCAATCCTGTCAAAGCCCAGGAAGACTGCAGATGCTCCTAAACCCTAAACCCCAAAAATAAAGGACCCTGAGAGTATGGCAGGGTGCCTGGAGGCCCGGGGCCTTTTAGGGCAATTTCTGGATTTAGGGTTTAACACAGTAAACCCCCCTAAACCCTAAACCCTAACATCCAAACCCAAACTCAAGGCCCGCGGCAAGGGCGCAGAGTTCAGAGACCGATCCGAATGCATCGCTGAGTGCAAGGATTCGTTTCCCATGGCTCAGGGATTCGGAGGGCGGTAGGGCGGTAGGGTTCAGGGTTTTGGGGCGTTATGGTTTAGTGGCATTTAGGGCTTAGGGTTTACGGTGTTTAGGGCATGGGGGTGTCCTCATCATTGTAGGG
Organism: Symbiodinium pilosum; assembly: GCA_905231905.1. NCBI lineage: Eukaryota > Dinophyceae > Suessiales > Symbiodiniaceae > Symbiodinium > Symbiodinium pilosum. The sequence goes on along the minus strand of CAJNIZ010047394.1, from coordinate 3,607 downwards.
GTTGCATTATTTTTCGTGTTTGAGAGGCTCTGATTTTGAGAAGCTCGCATGTGAGGTAAGGTGTCGATTCTGGTGTTGGTGGTTCCCAGGGATAGTCAGGAATGTTGGTGAGTGTTTTCGTGAGGCATTTTTTTTTTTTCGGTAAGTCCTGCCTGATGTAGGCGCGGCAGCTGCTTCGGGGAGTGTTATTGATGTTCCTCTGCTCCCCCTGGTTGTTCTTGAAGACAGGTTAGGGCTTCCAGTGCCATGAACCCTGAGCCCTGAGCATGGATTTAAGTTGAAAAGGTTATCAAACTTCAGCCCAATACGGACAAGATCCGCTTATCTGCTGATACGTTGCAAAAGAAGGAACCAGCGGCATTTCAGTCTGAGTCACCTGCGACGTGCCGGAGCTGAGGTTCTTTGAAAACTGGGCAAATTACAACAACCTCACTTAGGTTGGGCCCCCACCCACTAATAGTGACCGTAAGAGGTAACGGTAATTATATTAGGGTCCTTATATATTCCTTGTATACCACTATTAGTGGGTGGGGGCCCAACCCAAGTGGGTGGGGCCCAACCCAAGACCTCACCTCAAAGGATGGTTTGAATAGAAAGTGGCCCATTATTGCCTTAACCTCAGTTTTTCAAAATGATGAGAAACGGGCAGCTTCAGGCGGAGAAGTTGTAACGATGTCCCACAAAGGGAGTGAAGTTCTGAAGAGAAATGAGGGTAAGATATGGTAGTTTCCCAAAATAGGGGGACCCCCAATATAGACCCCAAAATACTAGAACCCTAATTATATGGACCCCCCAAAAGGTACCCCTAATTATACACGCTATCGCGTGCCCGCCTCGGCTGACGGGGGGAGCACACAAATAGGTATGCCTGTTCCAGCATTCATGCAGGGGGTTGGATGGCCTTAGTCCATCAGCCTTTGGTGAGGAAGTTCGCAAGCTTGGAGGAAGCTCCAGGCAGGGTTAAGTGCCCATGTGCCATTCGCCGCTACTCCCGGATCCTGAATTTTTCTTGACCATAGAAGAAGGCGGCGGCCAGCAGTGGGGGGGAAGGGGAGAGGGGAAAAGGGGGGGGCTGAGGGTGGAAGGGGGGGGGGGTGAAGCAGAGAGTTGTCTGCAAGGGGAGTAGAGGGGGTTTTTAGAGGGTTCCAAACGCTTTGAGGCTGGATAGCTTCCGCGAATTTTGGGAAACCTTCATATTGACATGGAAGGGAACTCATGCTTCATCTGCCTTGGATTTTCGGGTTTAGGGCAGCTTGTACCCCAAAGCTTAGACCAAACCGCCGCAGCTGACGCTTAGAGCATCCAGAGCACTGCTGCATCCATCGTAACGTTTTAGCCTCAGACCGTCAACACCCAAAAATTGTTCACACTTCACTCATCAGCCCTGTACCCTAACAGCCTTAAACCTGCAAACCAGAAACCACTAGACGAAGCCCAAAGAAACCCCATATGGCCCCCTATGGCCCCCTTTTGAAAGAACACTAGTCTTTGTTGTTGTTTCACCCTTTTTGCTTTTCCACATGATTCTCTTTCATTTTGGTACATCCCTGCATAGCCCCACGCTATCCCTACATAATGGTCCTTTTGGGAGGTCCATGTTACTGCTCGATGGGGGGGGTTCATGCCACGTAGGGAAGGTTCAGCGGCGAAAATATGGCTGTATTAGGTAACGCTCTATAGGGATTATATGGGAGTTATATATATACACATATATATATATATATGTATATGTTCTGGATAATTTAAGTTTTCTGGCAGCCTTACAGGGGTCACACAGGGTTATCTCAGCTATCTGAGATTGAATGTGATTCTTTCTGTTGGCAAGCGCATGAAAGGTTCTACGCCTAGATTCCCTCTTAATTATTCTTAACCCTACTTATGCCTTGATACACTTAATCAAGAGAAGACCTTTGGGGTAGTAGAGGTCCTTGTTCGATGTAGCTTAACTTTTGTTTTGCGAACACCAAGCATGCACCCAGTCTTCATTTGCATTCCTTTTCCCGCCCCCCGCCCCCCCCCCTCCCAGGTACTCCAGTACTAAGCACCCCGGTTTCCAACGAATACTAGAAACACCTAAAGACAGCCCAAACACAGCTAGGGACATATTTAAGATCGTGGGGAGGGGTTTTTTGCTGTTAGGGGAAGTGAAGGCCGTGGGCCGGAGATCGCGATAAGAAGCATCTACACGTGATTATCCCAGTTCTTATATCCCAGAAGAGGCGGTAGGATATTCTATTGTAAATGCTCCTATGACGACTTTGATTGCTATAGACCAGCTGCCAGGAAGATTGATGGATTGCTTCTTAACACCCATAGTTCTTATCGATAACTGTATATCTTTCATTTTACGGCCTTAAGCCTAAATCGTGCATGGCAAGGACAAGTGCTTGCCGAAGCAGGATGAAGGTGAGCTAGTTCTGAACTGAGCCGCCACCTGCATAGATCTCCTTGGTGTATAATTAGTGTTGATATCCGTACGGCTAAGGTTTGAGATTCGGGGCCCATGGCTCATAGACCTCCTTACATCACTTTCAGATGTAGATATAGGGGTCCTGATTGTGTACTAGACATGTAGTCCAGTGTCTTACAATTTGGTCTAGGCTCTAAAGACCTCAGCCCGAAACCAGGTACGGTTGGTAGCGTCTAGACGGGCTGCAGCATTATTGCTTTTCACGAGTTTAGCTTCATCATCAAAGTTGAGGGAACCTCAATGATTGACCTGCACGGTTTCGTGGGTTTACACAAGATTGGTTGAATTGTTTAGAAATCACTCTTGGAAAGCAAGTTCTACTTGCTGTGGTGCTCCTGTATGACAGCCAAAAGACATAGCTAGACAGCCTTGAAATATGGATTAGCTTGGCTTTCGGGATCGCTCCCTCACACAACATTGCCATTAGGTTCAGGCGTTTGAGTCTAGGCTGGTTTGATTTCTGATGATTTTCCCATCTAGGCATCCCTCGTGGAGTGAGAACTCCACCAATGCCAGACTGTAGCTACCTGGTGCTTGGCAGGGGATAGGGGAAAAGGATCCACGTAGCAGTCCTTACCCGTTCTCTAAGAACATGCCTGGGCAAACTACAGCGAGCTTGGCAGATCTCAACTTGCTGCTTATATTGACCGTTACCTCAAAAAAGCTTGCTGTAAGGTCTGTGGACTACTCCACAACATTTCCTGAACCTTAGACCCTAGAATCCACTCCCCGATTCCGTGCTCAGCGCCAGGCAGGTAGGTGACGAAGTCGGCATAGCTGCGCTGAAAAATCTCCCGTGTCTTTCATCTTGGCTGGCAGTACCTAGACTCGCCTAAAGTCGTCTAGTGCGGAGCAAAGAAGGTAAGGATACGGGCAGAACCCCAGAATCAATGAAGGTTTAGCATTTAGGGTTTAGGGTTTAAACCTGAAAACAAAACATCTGATCTGTGTAGTTTTCCTATTTTTTGGTGAACACTCCCTCCTCGACGTCCACTCCTACTGCAAAGTTCAGACATTGCACATAATGTTAACCTCATAATAAGAAAACCCCCCCCTCCCCCCCCACCCCCCTGAGGATGTGAACCCGAGCCTCCGTAATTAAGGGTATCCGGGACCGTGAGCTGGAACTCCAGTCGT
>CAJNIZ010047393.1:108884-135892 GCA_905231905.1 Symbiodinium pilosum | reverse complement strand
ATTTTGCTTATGGAGGTCGCTTGCGACACTTGTTTCGCGACAGTGGGTGTGCAGGCCGTAACCCTCACGGGCTTTGAAGGCAAGTTGCCAATCAACAAAAACCCTCAAGGGCCGCATTGTGAGTGTACTCGAACATATCTTTGGCAAGCTTCGACCGCAGTCACGTCTTCCTGGAGGCAGGCTGAATGGTAAAATTCCCGTCTGAAATATGCCCAAAACTTCCCAGCAAACTTCTGGGAACCCCCAGGCATAACCTTTGGCATTCTCTGTTAGACCTTAGTGCCCAATGCAAGTATGTGTATAGGCTCATAGCCCCAGGGCAAGTCATGCAATCACACCTCCATTATGATGTTCTGCAATTTTATTAGGGCTTGCTCCAATCATGCAGCGTTCAGTTATCTGGTGGGCTGTGAAAATGTTGGTCCTTTTTTGCGTACCCGGATACTAGGGGGGCCTTAGCATAACATGCTCCAGAACATCTAGGGTACCTCCCAAGCAACCATAAATTTGGCAACCTCCCCATCCCAACTATTAAATGCGTTTTCGCTGGCCACATAGCTGGCAATCTTTTTCGGAATCATGTTTTTTGTCTCATCCGCTGCCCTGATAAAGATCAGGCTTTTAGCCCACGTATACAGCAAACTTGCCCAACTTGGCCAGAGGCTAGGAGCTGCCTAGTACCTGATTCAGTGGCCAGCGCCATCGGCATGAAAAGGGGGTATGTGGGGAGTTCTCCAAACCGAGGTTCATCATGCATCTCGACATAAGATTACAGTCCAATTGGGATCGTACTCTGAGGCATTTTTTTTGCTCATGAAGACCTACATAGTGGTCTTGGCTCTTACATCTGCTCTGAAGTCCACCAACTTCCCTAAACCCGAGACCCCGGCGTGTTAGAGCTGGACAAAAACAAGAAGCCCGGTTCAGGGCATCTGCAGCAAGACGGGCCGAGATCTGGCTGACGTAAGGCGCACACGGGTTTAAGGCTTTGAGTTTAAGGTATCAGCGAAGGAGTCATGATTGGAGACTACATCAGCGACTTTCAAACTCGACGAAAGGGTGACGCTGCAAAAGTGAAGTTTTCAGTCGGAATCCATCTTGCTATGAAGCTTTGCCAATGCGCCTGTAGGGCTCATTCGGGTTCAGGGGAGCAGTTCGGACTTGCCGGTGTTCAGGCGTTGAGGGATGTGGTCTTGAACGTTTCTCCATGGCACCCTGTTACTGACCACAAAACACGCCCAAGAAATACCTCATGAGCGAGAGAGGTTTGAAGTGTTGCTTGGCTAGCTATAGCAGGTAAGCCTTATCCCCCAAACCCACAGCAACAGTTTCTGGAGTTCCTACTCCTCCCAAGGATTCCTGGGTGTGCAACCCTCTTCCATAGACCTCCTCTACCCTTGCAGCCAAGTCCAGGTGGTCTTTAGCCGCGAGTGCAATACCAAAAGGAAAATCAGTTAGGGTGTGCTCATAGAACATTCTGGTGAGTAATGGCATCGGCAAGGCATTCCCCTCTGTAGCGAAGGATAGGCGGTGTCAACCAGGATTCTAGACTGTGCAACTAAACCCTATAAACCCTAAACCTAAACCTTAACCCCTAAACCCAAGGGCATTAGGCTCGACTCCGCAGATGACTTGGGTTGGACGGCCCCCTACTTAGGCCTCCTTACCCGACAAGGCACGGGGCCCCTTAGGTCTTGCCCGGCAAGGCACGGGCTCATAGACGGGGGAATCCAGTAGGACCCTTTTTCCCCCTTTTCTTGGGGGTCTCCTTATTAAAGCTGAATATTAGGAAAAGGGTACCCTCATTATTGAGGGGTTACTGGGCAACTAGTAAGAGGAGACATTACACCACCAACGGAAAGTCAAATGGAAAAGCAACTGGAAAAGGAAAGGAAACTGTTTACAGCATATGAGCTGTAGTCTAAACTCCTTAAAGGGGGTGTTGTATAGTGGATTATATAGGGGCCTACTATAGGGCTTATTAGGGGGGACACTAGGAGTTTAGACAGTGGCTCATATGGCTTAGCATGACTACATCCCTCACGTCTTTCAAAGCTCAGCCCACACAAATCCTGGAGCACTCATATAGGTTTCAGGTCCAATGCTCATGCTGGGCTAAACTGTTCTTGCGAGTTGATATCCGAATGTGAGTATGCATATGACTTTCGCATTGAAATTATGATTGCTATATTTTCAACTCATCATCAGTGACTGTTTTCTGGGCGCGTTTGCATCCTGAGTACTGCTATCCTCTTCCGAACACTTCCTCTCTAAATCCCAAGCTCATGGCCCTTGTGCTCCGACCCAAATGTACCCCAACACAAATGAGCATCTAAACTCCATAAAGGGGTGGCTGCAGGAATTTGGTAGTGTCCCCAAAAATAAGGTGACCCCAATATAGTCCCGAAACCCTAAAGCCTAATCCTTATCATTACTAGAACCCCCAAACGGGGACGCCCCTAGTGTATGGAAACTGCAGTATGATGCAGGCCTGACATCACGCATCAGTGCCTGATGACTCTCCTGGATAGCCCCCTGAACAAGGCGCACTGGGATTAGTATTTTATTCACAGAACTTGAGGGAATAGTATACTAATAGTTAAGCATGCGCTGTAGATGGGTCAGTTTTTTTTGTGTTCACTTTAAGGGTTGAGGCTTAACATTTGGCACGTGTTTTTTTCAAGATTTGGAGTAGGCCTGCGCTTTGTGAGCAGCGTAGGTCTGAAGTTGAGGGCAGTCCAGGAGTCTGCCCAACTAAATGGTAGTTATAGGTCTGTCTGGGCCTCAACCCAGTTGTATGGGAACCACTTTGGGCTGGAAGTAAACATGATATAGCCGCTTGGACCTTTTGGGGCAAATTCTTCCTTCATTCCGGATCCTGCATTGCTTCAACAGTGATTGCAATCGAGAAGGCGACGATGACAATGAACACCGGTACTGACGAGCATAGACAGCAGCCACCTTGACAGATTGCGCCACGAGTAGTAAGAAAGAATGTCCTTCACCAGCATGGCAAGTTTTTCTGGCTGCTTCAAAATTTGCTCAACTTTTGATTGCGCAGGCATACGTGAGTTGTTGTGTACACCTTTCAATACAGAAGCATGTCGGGCTGTTGCAGGCTTCAAGTTTTAGCGAACTTGTTTGTCCGATAGCTCCCATGGATACCGTTTTCCGTCAAGCTGACGGCCTGACCCAGAACCTTGAAACAAAGCCCAGCGCCCCTGAATCCTACAAACTGGAAATGGGAGCTTCCCAACCTTCAATCGATTGGTTTCACCAGTCATTAGTCAATCACCCCCTCGACATGAGGGCTTCTCGAAGTCGCGGTCCCTCCCTCCACAATTTCTAGCTAGGATGTTCTGGCCTGAAGCTTGTAGACGTGGAGCTGTTTTCATGTTCTTGTGTTTGACCCACATCTAACCCTAAGGGTCCAAGTACCTGATAATCATATACTTACCCAAAACCTATACTATAATTACAATTACCCAACACCCAAGTACCTAATTCTTAGGTACTTGCACCCTAAACCCTAAACCCCATATACCCCTATATCTCCCCTATATATCCCTTAGAAGGGACCCCTAAACCTTAAACCCTAAACCGCGATTATTGGGTACTGGACCCTCTGGGTAAGTTGCGGTCTATGTGAAGGCCGGGAAGCTGCTGATCTACATACACACAGCCAAGAACGTGCTGATTGAGGCCATTTAGACCCTAGGGTTTAGGGTTTAGGGTTTATGGTAACCTTAAATAGTAGTTTCCGTTTTCTTTTCCATTATCCCTATATAAGCTCGATGAGGATACTGCCGGTGGAGTTGCGTCGGAAGCAAGTAGGAACTTTAGGGATATACGAAAGGGGCTCAGTTCTTCTGAGCTGTTGGCAACGGTGGAGGCAGTACCCCAACCCTAAACCCTACACCCATCCAGCTCTCCCTGGCTCTTATAGGTGCATCCCTCCCTGCGAGTACCGCGAACCTTCAAGCGCTTCGCAGGCACGACCACCTTGCTATGGGCCGCTGTCAAAAAATGTGGTTAGGGTTTAGGGGGATTAGGGTTTAGGGATTAGGGTATAGGGATTCGGGTTTTAGAGTTTAGGATTTCGCGATTTGGGCGATTAATTAAGGTTTCCCAAAACGAGGGGTACCTTTTTTGGGGGTCCCCATCACAAGATTCATAGTGTGTAGGGGTCTATATTGGGGCTCTCCTATTGTGGGCCACTGTAAGAACATAATGGTTACCAGTCGAACATGCTGTAGGGTTTGTTTCGGTTTTGAGAGCCCCTGAACACTAGACCCTATGTCAACCCAAGATTGCTATCTTCGTAATACCCCCACAAATGTTGATGTCTGGGGATCCTATACCCTAAGCACGATGTATCCCATAGCACCCTCTGGAAGGCTTGACTGTGAGGGCACTGCCCATCACTACAGCTCGCTTGGGCCCAAAGGGTTGGCGTTTCGAGCTCTTTGGGCAGAGCTTTTTGGGGTGTAGGCATTTATAGGGCTTCAAGAGCCCCTAAATCCTGAAACCCTAGACATCTTAGAGCCCGAACACCTTCCAAATAGAGGTTTAGGGTTTACGACCATAAACCCTCAGACCGTAGAATCCGAGAAACTTTTCATTTCCCAATCCATTACTCCAGGCCTCTGTGTAGAGCTTCTGCAGCGGCAGAAGATCCGCGCAGCGGGTGCGAATGAGACGCTCATGAAGGCTCTAGGAAGAGGGTTTAGGGTCTTATCCCTGCATTGGGATATGGGTAGTTTCCATAAACCCTGATCTGTATGTATTTATGTATGCATGTATGTATGTATACATATATACATACATATATATATATATGTATATGTGTGTGTGTATGTGCGTGCGCATCTGTATACATATGCACATCTGTAAATGTTAAATCGTTTGTTATCTGTTTAGTGAGGTTGAGGGACTAGGGGATGTCAGCTGAAGGGCTGAAGCTGTAGGGGGGCTTCAGGATTTAGGGTTTAGGTTTCAGGGTTTGGGGCTTCAGGATTTTGGGTTAAAGGTTTAGGGTCTAAGGTTAAAGGTTGGGTGTCCAGGGTTTGGGATTAGAGTTTGGGTTTCAGGGTTGAGGAGTCTTGAGGAGTCTTGAGTCAAGAGGATTTAGTACAGATGGGTTTGGGGTGTGGGGCTTACCTTCCGCAGGAACCCAACACCCTAAACCCGAAGGCTTTGACGGTTTAAGCTTGGCAGGTTAGGGTTTGGGGAGCAGGGCTCAGAGGTTAGGGTTTGGGGCTTGCAGTTGAGGGTATCATCTTTTCAGAGGATTAAGATGATGGTTTAGGGATTAGGCTTGAGGAGGGTCTTTGGGTTTCTTTGCAGGGTTGGGGCTCCGGGGAATAGAGTTTGGAAGTTCAGGGGTCCGGGTTAAGGGTGTGTTGGGTTTGAGGATTTAGGAATTGGGCAAGCGTTCTCATGGTTCGTGTGCAAGGCCTGCAGCCTGAGGCGGATGATCATCAGACTGCAATCAAGACAGTGAACCGGCTGTCTCCAACTCTTTACAGCACAAGCATCCCCCGCAAGAATGCCACAATAGTAACCAAATCTTACAGCATAACCTTTTGAGACCCTTGCTTGTTCCCGTATGAGGACTTCAAAGCTACAGTCAGCACTGATCATCAATTTGATCAATAGCGTCACCGTAAATGGAGTCAATCTCAGCGCCTATGCCCGAGTCAATCAAGATGGCACTCCTGAAAAGAAGTGGTGTGTTCATCTCAGAGGTAGAGCAGACACAACTTGGTGTTTCCTTCCTCGGCTGCCCATGCGTGGGAAACATTGAAGATGATCCCGTGTAAAAACTCAGAAGCCTTTTATGCACCTGAGCCCAGAAGCCCTTACCCTAGACCTTCAACCGCCCCATTTTTTTCAAAGCATGACGCCTGAACAGCTACACTAAGCGCTGGGAACGCAAAGCGTCCATATACATACAAATGGTATCTTGGGAACGCTCAAAGTACCTAAAGCCTGAATTTGTGTCTGTTGTCCGGGGTCAAGTATCTCCCATAAACCTACCTGTGCCCTTATCAAAAAAAGGCCTAGGGTTTGGGCTTTAAGGTAGTCAATCCCTAAACCCTAAACCCTATCATGTACTTACATAGACTGTTAAGGAGCTGTCAGGTGGTCTCTAATCCGGTTGAGAAGTACTTGCCTCCTGGATGCCGCCGTTTTGGCATGTCAGTGGGCGGCCGACCGGCTCTGAGCTGAGAGAGGCTATTATACTGGCTGGCATTTGAATAACATGTGGCCCAGAGTTTCGAAACTATATATATATGTGTATATATATATATACAGAGCAAGATATATAGTTAGCAATACTGTCATTACGTGAGCAAAGATAGGGATGTGTAGATGTAGAGACATGTCCTCTCGAAGCAACGGTATGTAAGGTGCAAGATTTTCCCCAAATTCAGGCTTCAAGCTTGGAGTTTAGGGGTTAGGATGTAGCCCGAAGGATCCATGTACCCAATAATTGGGTACGTGGGTTTTGGGTAATAGTAATTATCGTATAGGTTTTGGGTAAGTAGTACTTGGAGCCTTAGGGTAGGGCTTTGGGCTTCAAGGTTGTGGGTTAGGCTCGGTGAAGACGGCTAGCACGTATTCTTCTTCGTTTGGTGTTAGGCCTCGGCCTTCAAGAGACTTCACACAAGGCTTCTATACGCCAATAGAAATTCCCGCTTGCCCCTCATGCGGGCCGTTTACTAGCCGTACATGGGCCCGACCACCTCCCGGTACTAGGCACGAACCAAGACCGGAATGTATGTGTAAGAGCTATCGAGGTGTAGTCTGTTATGATTATGGTGATTGATAATCTTGGCCGTAGGTTACAATTACCAGCGGTAACCTCATTCATTACCTCTATCACTGTATATAGCCACTAGTACTATGAGAACTTTTATTACGACTTTAAGCTAGTAGTACTATTATTCCAACACTTATTATCACCATTATTACCATTACTTGTATCGATCCAACTATTATTCAATACCTATTATTACCAGTATTACCATTACCTATACCAGTCTAATTATTATTATGGACATTGCATGCCTTGGACAAACTTGAGTTGAGGTCCCTTAGCTCAACATGGCGTCCAAAGGTCATTATGTAGCAGTTCCAAAGCCTCTTCGGAAGTCCTGCACCCCCAATGGCCTTTCGAAGTGGGACATGAAAGCTTACATCGGACTCGCAGGAGATTTGAGGCTTAAGACCTACAAGTCACTCGGGAGGCTTGACGGACTCATTATGCCTTTGGCCAGGTGTGCGATAAGTCCCAAAACTATTGGAAGACCTATGGGGCTGTTTAACAGCCCTACGACGGCCAACTACCTGGCAAGGTTTTACAGATAGCTGTGTTTAGGGTAATTTGTGGGCGGAAAATTTGAAGATGACAAGCCTGCCAGACTCCCAAGTCCTACAAGGTATTTCTATCAGATGTATTAGGGCTGTATTTACCCAAGTGCTCACGGAAAAGACAAAGGTCAAAATGCGCGACTTCGCTGCTGAATTAGATGCAGCGGGGTCCGACCCTGAGACTGCATCAAGTCCCTTTGTTAACTTAATATAGCTCCTAATATTTTGCGCGAAATAGCAGCCCATGTCCATTAAGTGTTGGTGCATTGATAGTGCGGGAAGTATTGTTGTCTGTAAGGAATCTCATCTGGCACCATGCTCCCCGAAGGGTCCTAGCACTTGAATATGATGGCTCCAGGTACCAAATACCATGATTTCGATGGTTGTTGATACCTAGAACCCTCAGAACCCTCATACAAGGTCCTTGGAAGCATACGGTTTTTGAAACCACCACTACTGAGGAGCACCGCGATAATTTTCAGAATATAGGAGCTTTTCGAAAAAGCCCTGTGAACATGCCCTGTTGGGAATCCCATCAATCCCTTCGTAATCTGTTGGGCCCACGCCCTTTTCCAGGATGGTGCAATCACAGAGGGAATGTGGCCATTTTCGGAACCTCACCTCATTAGGCAAGACTCAGCCAGCCAGGCAATCTATGCCAGTTCCAATCGTCTTCGCCGTTGGTGGAATTCTCAGTTACTTCTTCAGTGCGCCCCACGACGGAAACCGCAAGTGGTGTTCAGATGTACGAGCACATGTCAGGACTCAGGACCTTTCCAAGTCTCTCTAGATTCGCTCGCTGTGGGAGTCCCCTTGGAGAGATCCATTAAAGTCCCTGGTGCTTTGTAAGTAGCTGGGGCAGGGTATGGTTGGGATGCTGAAGTTGTCCTTGTGCAGAATATTGTGGGTTGCCTTGAGGATCAATCCCCTCTGTAACTTATTCCCAAATCCTTTAAACCCCAAGCCTTCAACCTTGAACTCCAGACCTTGAACCCTAGACCAAAAAACCTAATCCCTAGACTCCTAGATCTCAAACCCTATCCTTAACATTTGAAACCAAAGCCCGCAGGCGGCGTCGCACGATCGGACCCTGTGACGGAAGCTAACTTCGGCGCCAATTATGTTGAGGCGGGAGCCCTTTCTGAAGGGGTTGCAGGGATGTATAGGGATCCTTGCGACAAGGGCTATGAACAGGGGTTTGGGGGCGGGCTTAGGATGTAGGGCTTGTAAGGAAGTGGTAACTACCATATCAGAAAGGGGTTCACGGTTTAAGGTAGCTAGGGCTTTCCTTGACGTCCCAGAAGGTGATGTAGTTGATATCAACAGGAGGGGCATCTGGGGCCCTGACTATGGGGGTTTCGGAGGTCTAGGTAGTGTTTTGCAATATTTTGGTTTGGGACCAGGACCTGGGATTCAGAGTTGAGGGATCGAATCAGATTTTTCGTGTAGGGTTGTGAGGTTGCAACGGTTCAGGAGTCATGCAGTAGAAGGTACACCAAAACTACGTTAAGCCAGCAATCTCCCAGAGAATATCTACGTTGCCCTGCTTGTAGAGCATTCTGAATCACTCCAAGGCTCCAAATAGCCCAGTGTAGGTAGTATTAAGGAGACATGGAGCCCCGGGGTCATGGTCCAGAAAGGTTTCTTCTGCCATCGCGCATCATCAATGCAGGCCCATACCAATACCAGTGCGCCTTCTAAATGGGACCGTAGGGGCCATAGTATGGACAGGAGCAGCATCCGGAACCCAAAGCCCTAAACCCCAAGAAGCCAAGCACCCAACAGTAAACTCGAGCTCTTGCCTTGTCAGGAGAACGTATCTATTTCTCCCTACGGACTCTCCGCCTCCTGCGTTTGCTCCAAGAGTCTCAGTCATCAACGGGAGGAAGTAGCTTCACCATCCAGAGTCTGTCCGTTGCTGAAGAGGGAGGGGATAGACGCTTTCATGGCTACTTTACCATGGGGGTCCCATCCCTCCTTCACTACAAGAAACCAGGTTGGAGATCAAGAGAAGAAGTGGACGGGAGGAAGGTGTAGGGGGTCTTAAGGGGGGAGAATCAGCCACCCAAACCCTGGCAGGACCAACCTTTAATCCCCGGCTGCACCCAGACTGTAGAAACCGGGTTCCATGTGATTGTCATGTCTAGTTTCTGTTTGATTTTCCGTTGTTGCGCTGCACTCCGCTGCTTTGCTTTGAGCTGCAAAGTTTGTTTGGGTTAAGTTTAGGATCGACCCTGCTTGACCGAAAGGCCTGCCTGACAGCTATCGGGGGCCAGGGAACTCATGTTTCGCTTCCCAGGTCTTGATCTTGCAAGTTGTCTAAAGCTTACAAAGGTCGTAATTTGATCACTGAACAATGTACCTGGACACCCAACAGGAGGTAACGCAATGGCCCAAAATGCATTAAAGAAAGGCTATTCTTTGTTACATTTTTGGGGTCCAGGTAGACCAAAAACCCCCCGTGTAAACCCAACATAAGCCACATCTCCTTACGCGGTTGCTCCCAAACCTCTTGGTCGTCCGACGGGCTCTCAAGGCTGTGAAGGTTCCCTGTGTACGTGGGAGTCTTGAACTGAGACACAACCATCTCAAGAGGCCCCCAATTTTTCGTCTGCGCATAGCAGGACAGCATTCTTTGTAGGGCCACTACAAGAGATTCCATGCGAGTTTGGGGAGGGTATCTTCTTGCGGGTCTGTTTGCTCAATGCCTGTCATGCTAGCCTCTACAGTGCATGCTTTATATGTGGTTTGTTTTCATTCAAGCTACTGAAAGCAGAACAACAACGTGTAAGTCACATCCGGTAACCACTGCAAGTCATCCCCTTTGTGCCCTCTCCTAATCCCAGCCAAACCCTTAAGGCCCTTAACCCTGAATCCTTAACCCTCTCACCCTGAACTCCAAAGTGTGGCAGACCGTCAAGCTAGGGGATCCAAACTCACTAGCTAGCCGTTTGGTCGCCAGAATCCCAACCACCTGCGGGAATGTCATGTAGGTTTGCAGCAGATTTTCAAATTGAGGCAGAGTGAGAATTCCGACCTTATATAGGAAGGGGATTTTGGTAATCCCAACCCCCAAGATTAGGACCCTACGACTATCATGTGATGGTTAGAGGTTCCTAATTTGGGTTGGGGTTACCAGACTCCCTTTATTCCTATACCCCACCCAGGATCTGCAACGAGCCTGAGCCTCAGCACAACTGTTGAGCTTCTGCAGCTGTGGTTTAGGGTTTAGGGTTTACTGGAACTTTCCCACATCGCATACAAGGCCTAGAAGGACTCCAGGTAAAGTTCAGGATTTAAGGCGTTAGGCAGCCACGAAAGTGGCAGGAGACTTGAAGCGTATACGGGGCCATGACAGACATGTTGATCACCTGTCTATACCCACAAAGTGTTGAGTCATAGTTGACCTAGACCCTCTGCAACCCATCAAAAAAGTTTCCATGTTCTTTTCCATCATTCCCATAAAGCCCCAACACACTATATGATAGTTTCCACGTATATACATATACATATACATATATATATATATTGCCCCAATATAGTAGTTTCCATTATCTTTCCCATTATCCCTATATAACCCCATTATAGTAGTTTACATCTTCTTTTCCATGATGTCCATATAACCCCAATATAACCCTAATGCTAATGTTACCCCAATGGGTAAAGGCGCCCAGCCCGCACAGCTGGAGGTTCGAATACCTTTGGGGTATCTGCTGAGATACCCGGGATGTCTGAAGTCTTAGCTGCAGACTTGGTGTAAGACCCTGGGGATCCATGTCTATAAATTGGGGGCAGTAACTCATTAACAGTGGCATAATATTCATAATATAGTTATATATAGCCCTTAATAGTATCCCTAATATGGACTGTAAATGGGTGGGGGCAGGACCCAATCTATAAATGATGCCGACTTTTGGCCCCAATGTCTATAAATACTGTTGATGGATGAAATCTTGCACCACCTAGGGGCCCTAAACTACTGTAATTCCTAGGACTTTAGGGACTTAAGGTGGTGCAAGATTTCCTCCATCAACAGTAGTACCTGCATTGGGCTATTTGGAGCCCTAGGGTGGTGCCGCGCATGGTGCATCCAAGCTTGCTGTTTCGGATATAAGATTTATGGATGTCTGGAATGTACCCATTACCACTTGGAAGTCGTGCGGACCAAAGAGTTTATAGCGATATCCGTCGCATGTTTTAACACGAAGGCATAAAACGCTGCGATGCTTGTTTTGCTGTCCCTAGGAGTCCAGGTACCTAATAGTCATCTACTTACCCAAGACCAATACTAAAATTATTAGTACCCCAAACCCAAATACCTAGTTATTGGGTACATGGACACTTTGGGTTTTGGCATGCCGGGGCGCTCCCGGCATGACGGTCGATGCAGAAAGTCTTGCGCCACCTCAATTCCTACTCTTACGAAATACAGGGACTTTCCCCAATAGTTGGAGGGTACCTTGTGAGGGTTCCCCGGGTCAAAGTATTTTGGGGTCTATACCCGCTATGTATGAAAACTATAGAAGTTTTTCAAGCAGCAATGTGGGGAGTTCAGGTGGCTCAAGACCCTACATCAGTGCCAACCAGCGCGGTTGAAGGGAAAAGTACAGCCTGCGTGCAGCTCTTCTCCGTTATGGCGGAGAGCGCAAGTACCTTTAGCGTTTGTGCTTGGGGAATAATGGCCTTTGGGGCTATTTTGAGGAGTTTGGGCCATTATTGTGCTACTTTAGGGGTTTAGGTACATATCCCCAGGGTCTCTGGCGTACTTCCGTTTCGGGAAACTCATATGTTCCGGCCTGGAGGGTTTGAGGTCAGAACCGTTAGCCCAAAGATTCACAATGGAAAAGAAATTGAAACTATTATACTGTAGGGTTATACAGGGACTACTATGGTCCAAGGACCCAAATAATAGGGCCTCAGGTCCCAAATACTCGAATATTGATCATATTTGGGACCTATAAAGCCCGATTATTTGGGTCCAATTATAAAATCTCCATATTTCCCTGTATATCCCCCTAGAACCCTTTTAAAGGGACCCTATTGTTTGGGTCCTTGGTCCTTAGGGTTGCCCCGCAGCTTTGAAAAGTCCGATTTCTTCGCAGTAAAGCTAACCCATGACAGAGTGGGTTAGGGTTTAGGCTTTAGGATCTTGAAGTGGGTTTCCTGGGGGTTGGACGGAGATTGGTGCCCGTAAGCCACAAGCCCAGAACCCAAAAAATTGTGCGTTCTTCTGGGTTCCGCTGCAACTTTTGATTTCTTGCGGCCCTTGAAATAGCTTACGTTGAACTTGAAATAAGTGCCCGCTGGCAGCGCCGGCAGGGCCTTTCATACACCAATGTTTGTAAGTATCCTTCGAAATCCCAATATAGCGCCAGTTTTTTGTTTTCCATTCTTTTCCTCGTGATTCTCCCATTATTGGGGGATAAGATCTCTAAAACCCTGTGGACACTGGAGCCCGGTTGGATTGTGGTGCGGGGTCACGGGACTGTAGAGTTCTTCAACCAACTCAAGACTCTCTCTTATTCTGAAGCTTTACTTCCCGTCTAGTCACTTTAAGTAACCCCGCCACGTACTATCTTAGGGGACCCTTATTACGGAAACCTCCGACGTGGATAGCTGCCTACGACGGAGTCGAATGCCTGTAGCTGCAACATGTTTAGGGTTACATAGAGTTATATGGAGTTATATATGGGTTATATAGGGGCTATATAGGTAGAACGGAAAAGAACCCGGAAGCTACTATTTAGCGTTTAAGGTTTTTAAGGCTCATCCTCATCCACCACATGGCTGGAGAAGTACTGCAGCAGCCAGGGAGGTGTAAACATTTATCCACACCATCCCTCATATAATGATAGATACGTAGTTAAAACAAGAATCCCTGGAGCTCCATTGTTATAAATAATGCCTACATTGCACCCCAATGTCTTTAAATGGCACCTACATTGGGCTATTTGGAGCCCTAGGGAATGCTTCTGGTAGAACGTACCCACTGGCACGAACCTTCCCTGCCCCATGCTCTGTTTGAATAATTCGTCAGGGACGCCACGCTTCTTGCGCATGCATACGACCAGCCGATAGATATCCCTACAAAACTTTAGTCTCCATTTTGCCGTCCATTTTCTTGTCCATTCCCTTCTGCGGTATCTAATGATGGTTCTTGATCTTGACTGTTGCATGCGGATTCAGGGTGTAGCAACACTTTGATTGAATTGTTATGTGTCCTTGCTGCTGTAGAAGGCAAGCTACTCATAGCTTCGGAAGTACCACCCAGCCTACTGACGGGGATGGGCCGCGGCAGCTTTGCTTATGAAAAATCACCCGCTGACTCTATGTCTGCGGAGTAGTTGTATGTGCTTGCTTATCCATGCTCCTTGCAGTCAATACAGCAAGCCCTGAAGTCCAACCCCCTTCCTTCCAGCATCACCCTGAATAGCATCTCCAAGCTAGTTCCCTTATTCCAGTTACGGACTCTTTCATAAGTCTCTGTATATATATATATACACGTATACCTATACTTGTACTAAACGAATTCAACTCAAGAGGTACAGGGAAGCCTGGATCAAGAGTCGAACCATGGGTTGGGGAGCTCAGGTGATGTGGTGTTGGTAGCATGGTGGTAGTGACTGTCCCTGGGGCTCCATGTCTATAAATAATGCCTACATTGGGTCCCAATGTCTATATTTATAGCACCTACATTGGACTATTTGGAGCCCTAGGGTGTGGTCGTTTGGTTCCTTTTGCAGTTGCGGAGTGCACAAAAAGTAGCGCAGTTGGTTATCTGGACATTGGGTGCACAAACTTGGACCTGTTGTAGCTGAACCCCACGATGGAAAAGCGGAGGCAAATCCAAAGTCCGGCTATACAATCCCAGGTGATTCCAATATCTCGTGCACTATATACTCTACACGGTTGCCCAGAATCCTGCACAACGGTAGTAGTCCGGAAGCCATGTATTCCCTGGTTGAACATCCTTAGGGTCATGCTGGATTGTTAGTTTCTCCTGTTCAGATACTACGACTCTTCAGAGACTTCAGAGCTCCAGCCGGAAATCATTCCCGTGTCCCGCAAGGCATCCAAGATCACTGCCAAGATTGCATCCATAGAAGGAACGGAGAAGTGCATGGAAACTAATGAGCATATTCCTGGGAACTACGTCTGGGCTACTCCCGTCTTCTATTCATACTGATCTCCAGGGATCCTCATGTTCCTCCACTCTATACTTGACCTGGCCCCGAGATTCCACACGGGTCCCGCAGACGAGTGCGCGCTCCAACCTTTTGGGAGCAAGTCAATTTGAAGCCGCTAGCTGATGCACATAGGGCTTCGCACAATTAGGGGTACCTTTGTGGGGGGTCCCCCTCTTTTGGGAAACTACCGTTACATTTGGGTTATATAGGGGCCATATACGGATAATGGAAAAGAAAATGGAAACTAGGTTATCCAGCAAATGAACAGCAACAGGCACTGCCATGTATCAGACTTGGCTGGAGTCCCCTGGCCGGTATATCTTGGGATGCCTGGCCCGAACATACCCCTCCTTGGCAAATTGGATTTTCCTAAGTCTTCAAACACGAACCTTTCAAATCCCATGAATTCCCAAACTCAGCGTCTGAGTCATCTGAACTCTGAATTATTTGCGTATATATAAACCCATCCCTATGTAAGCCCTGACCCGCTCCAAATCACTGGACTTCCAAGGTCGACCAGTTCCGGCTCCCCCGCAGGGTGTTGTGGCCTCGAGCTGAGTTGGACTAGACTAAGGGTCAAGGGTTTTGAATTTAGGGTTCAGGGTTTAGGGTTTAGGGTTTAGAGGTTTGGAGGCTTCCCAACAATTGAGGGATCCGCTTTTGGAGAGTCCCTATAATGAGGATTACCGTATATGGGATCTGTACTGGGCGTGACCTTATTGAGCATTGCGAGTGTAGCGGGTTGAGATAGAAGGGCTTGGGGTTCAAGGGGTTGTTGAGGCTTCAGGGTGGTCAGGGTTAAGGTGTGAGGTGTAGGAAGCTGTTTTTAGCCCACAAGTTGCAATAAGTTTACATGTTGCGAAAGTCTGGGAGAAAGCGATATACGTATATCCACATATATATATATATACACATAGTTGTATACAAATGTACAATGTACACATGTGCAAAGAGGTTTTAGGGTGTAGAGGCTTCAAGGCATGTTGGGTTCTTACCAAGGAGCCTCATAATGGATTGCTCCATTGTCTCTATGTTCATGCAAGTCCACTATCGTGCGAGTACGAGTACAACGGACATCCCCCCAGTTTTGACAAAGATCAATTTGGTCTGTCGCTTGCTGCTCCGCTTGGGTACGTTTCGGCATACTGGAGGTGGCCACATTTTGAAGGAAACACAGCTGACAGAGAGAAAAGTAAAGGTAGTTTGCGACACTGTTCAGGTCTTCGTGCACATCCCTTTCTTTAAAGATGTGTTTACTTGTCACTTCTAGAAGTCAATCATGCAGCTTGGGGTCTTAAAGACTTGTTTTCGGTTATGGGAGTGCTTGTTAAATCAGGACTGAGATTCGTTAGTGTGCAGCAGTTTTGATACGGCTACGGATGTCAATGTAGGCGTTTCCTCCGTAGGTGGTTGTATCAAATCGTAGCTGGCTCTCGCAGAAGGACGACACTATTTCAGGTCGAGAGTTGTATAGCATGCCCGCATTCATTGAGAGGCCTGCAATTGTATCATATACACAGAACCTTTAGAGATCTGCTGTTGATAGACAACAGCCTGCTACTAGCAACTCCGCCTGTTCTTTTCGGGTTCTTGTTGAAGCCTCAACCCTCCATTGGCCCCTGCTGAATCAAGATGCTAACCCTCCTGGACTCTACACTCGCAACCCTTGGCTTACTGGTTGCCAGTAGGGAATAAGGGGATCTAATCCTTATATAACCCCCATATATAACATATTCCCTCCTTCCCTACTAACCCCCAGTAAGTTGGTTTTGACAAGAGATCCCAAGTCGCCATGGTCACAGCCAGTGAAGGTTGGACCTTGCATAGACAATCAGGCGGCTCAGGCACGACCAGGGTTGGGCCTGAGCTAGTCATGTACTTAACGGTTCTTAGCAGGGAATACGGGAATATAATACTAGTATAGGGGGTCAAACAGGTTCAGGGGCAGAGTGTCTGGGTTCAGCCTTTGAGTCTGGGGCAAGGGGGCGCACAGGGACAGGGGAAACAGTGTTGGTGCTTGATTGTTTGGTGTCAGGTTGCGGGGCTGACGGCTCATGCAACGAGTATATACATGACAGAGCTTCCAAAAAGTAGAGGGTCAAGGGAAATGCAGTACAAAGACAGGCTACATAGTTCCAAGAGACGTCAGAGCACTAGTTTGTCGCAGCTTTCAAGTATCCTTGGGTATTTCAAGACATGGGGTACACCTTGCACGCCCAAAAATTCGATCTACTTGTTGAAGCCCCTTGGGTGACGCTCTTGGCTTTATCGGCCCCAGGTGTGCAGAAGAAGTATTTATACAGTGGGTTTAGGATGCATGGTCTAGCCTTCTGTCGAGGCTGTGATGTTGTCCCGTTTTAGGTGTTTGAGTTGTGAGGTCCCAGCCACGCAATAAGGAACACCCTCAACCTCCAGATAACAAATTGGAATGTCTCAAAGCAATTCTGTTGCAATCCCTGGTCAGAAAACCCTGAACTCTCATAATATGGGATGTCTCTATCCCCACCTTGGACCTCCTTGGCATTACTCTGCTAGAAATCGCGGCTTTAGGGTCTAGGGAAGGCAGTTGAACCTGTCTACCGGGCTCGCCAAGCCAGTTCGTACTTCAGAAGTCTCTCAAACGGCGAGCCCATTGTAATTCTAAAGCAAGATCATTCTTAGATGCGTGCAGCTATGGTGTCGAAGCAGGAAAACACGCGCGGTGCTGCCCCTGCGGGGTCGCTGTAGCGCCTAGCGGAGATGGTTGCATGAAAGTCATTTTCCAGCTCAAAAACAGATGGCTTGACATTGACATCATGCAACAGTATGGATGTGGCTTGCGCTCTCCTCACAGACTTGTTTGACCTGGTCCTTTAGCTACTTATGTCCTCAAACCCACCTGTATATCTTCTGCCCTACCTAGATATCCTAAACCCTACCCGTATGTCTTAAACCCTACCTACATATCCAAAAACCCTACCTAGTCATCCTAAACCATGACCTGAAATGACGAGGAGAAGAAAGCTGCACCTGCGCCTGCTGTGGACTTGCTTGACGTCGGAGCTGAGGACGGTGTTGTTGAGGTTACTCAGTGGAGGTGAAGTACGCTTGTTGGGGATACTAGCCCAGACCAAAGTAGTAATGACCCTAAACCCCAAACCCTACTTGGCGGCCCATGAAACTTAGTAAGTACTTAAAGCTTGGCCTATAACCCTACTTATAATTGGGGTGTCCCCTATAATCCAATTTAGGGCTATCAGCTATAAGTAGTTACTGAGTCCCATGGCCTCCAAATCCTAAACCCCGAACCCTAAACCCTATGTAGTAAGTTTACTAGAAGGACGCTTAGGATCCACTTGGCGAGAGTTAGCAGGTGTATATTATATATATATATATGATATGTGCGTGTGTGCTTGGGGTCAAGGCTTTCTGTCACTTTAGGCGTTCTTCTTGACTTTGGGGCCAACTTTCGGCCATGTTGGGTTCTTTGCGACAACCGGTTTCAGTTGATACTTCAGTCTCTGTTCAGGTAATAAAAAAAGGAAACCCTAATCTTAACCCCTAGAAGGAACAAGTGCTGTGTCTATTTTGTCCTGCCCAGCCTCAGGTGTCACAGCAGCTGATCTGATGCATTTCCTAAACTGGTTGACAGGATCCAGGATTTTCAAGTAAAGGCCATGTCAGGGCTCGTGCAAAGACTGTGGCTCATACGGGTGTTCATGAAGCTTGGCCACTGTTCCGGGGTGTTTGATTCCAGACTCGAGGAGGTAGATGCTGGTCAAATGTTCAACTTGAGCCTGACAGGCCATGTGAGCTATAGTCTAAACTCCTTAAAGGGGGTCATATAGGGGATTATATAGGGGACTACTATAATGAGTCATTAAAGGGGACACTAGGAGCTGAGACAATGGCTCATGTGGTTTCAGATTTGTTGTTAAATGTAGGCATCAAATCTCCGGCAGACTTGAATTAAAGTTCTGGTATGTCTTCCTTCCCTCTTTGACGGGACCTTCAAAGTGTGCGGTTCGATCGGTTGAAGTGGGTCTAGTGCTGGTCGAGGCATTTGGGAATCATGGTAAGGTTGAACACTGCAGTTCAGTTTCCACGCTAGATTCTGAAAATCCCTATATCATCTCAATTGCCATTGTTTTTTTCCATGTTATTTTCCATTTCATTCTATGAAGGGCCATGGGGTAGCATCCCAAATATCATTAGCATTTCTTTCAGAGCAACTGTTCTTTGCACTTCGCACAGCGAATTGAAAACTGGGATCCAAGCATCCTGAAGCTTCAACTTCAGTGGGAGAAGGAAGACACAGCTTCCAAAGACTGCACGCCGTGCCAGGCAGAGAAGCCCAAGGCGGCTGTAGCGACTGCCCAGGACCGTGCTGACAGTAAGCAGCTGTAAGGAAGCGCCACCGTAGCACAGTATCATCCCCCTGTCGTCTAAAGTTTTGAACATGTTTATTACACATCATAAGCACGAGCGCCCCTTATGAATAAAGCCCAATGGATTGCAACTTGCGGAGGTGAGATATTGGTCCCGAGAGCGCTCATGTGGCCTCTTTTTGTGACGCTTGAGTGATGTTGGTGTTGCGCTTACAGAGCTGCTGGCAATGTGAGGCCCTAGCATCCATCTCGCAAGTCTTACCGCTTGCATTTGGGAAAGGAAGGACTGCAAATAAGGATTCTTGCCTTGTCCTGATGATCATGATGTCCGCTGTAAACCATGCCCTCACTCCTACTAGTGAGAGGCAAGATTTTTTCAAGTGCTTGAGCAATATTTCCTTGTCCATAGTTCAGGGGCTGCAGGTCAGTTGGATGATGCTTGAGGCAACCTTGGCCCAATAGAACACATCATAGCTCCTAATTAACTGATATCCGCAGGGCAGCTTAATGGCAACCATCACTGCTGATGGAGGAAGATGCCCGGCCCTAGCTTAGGACTTGCAGCAGTCTAGTGGCCCAGTGGAGCAACATTCCCCTTATGAGGGCTTCTTTCCCCAGGCCCTAAACCCTAAACCTTATATAGCACGATGATAAAAGTAGTTTCCATTTTCTTTCCACTATCCCAATTATATTACCCCCAATATAACCCTAAACCCCCCAAGGCCTCAGTAGCATCATCTCTCCATGCACATGTCCGCGCATGGCTCGGGGGTGGCCATGGTAACATGATAGAAGTCCTGTAGCAAAGCGCAGAGGCTGTATGATATGGGCAGATCCTAACCCTAAGGCTGCAGGTCCTAACCCTTAGGCTCCATGTGGGTGCTATTCATACACGTTGAGGCCCAATGTAGGTACTACTTATAGACTTAGAGCCCTGGGGGAATGCTTTCTTGAAGGACGTGGGTTTAGCCATGCAGCGTTTGCGACTGGCTAGGTTTTTTTGGGCAGGTTGCAGGGTCAGTTTATAGAATGCCCCTTGAAGGCCAAGTCTCACAATTCCAATGCTTCTCTTCTCTTCATACCCGAGTACTCCCCTTTGAGCAATCTTGACTATGATCAGGATTTAGGCTCCAAGCCCTCTTAAAGACCCAGAGCCTTAGTTGCTTGCCCTAAATCCTTGGACTGACACTTCAACAGACTGCCGACCTGTTGAACTTCGACGGTCCGGTGGTGTCTAACTCCAAGGCCAATGTGGGGCTCAGCGCATAAGCCATGTAACGTAGGAGCTTGTTAAATTGGAATGGGGCGGGGGGGACATCGTAGTAACAACAGTTATATCCGGGGTACACGGGAACAGTAGTGGTAATGCTTCAGGCCTGTAACGTATTTGAGATTCAGGGTGCTTGCTCAGCATCTTGCCGCACGGTCCAGATACTTACGTTGAATTGATATATTCGATGCCAGAGGGTACATCTTCGTTACACGTGCTATAGTGCCGCAGTCTACGGCGCGTAGGTACCGAGACCCGGGGGTTCAATGGCGAGAACTAGATTTGCAAACTAATTCTATGAGATGTGCAAAGCCTCCACGGCCATGATCATGTTTGTGGCCGTGACAACCATGCTCAGTGTCATACTCCTTCGGGCATTCACCCTAAACCCTGAACATAGAACCGCAAATCCTGAAACTCGGAACACAAAGCCATGATGCATAGAGATTGAAGTTGAATGCCTGGCACTTCAGTCTATGGTAAGCTTCTCTTGGCACCTCCGTCTTGGATCAATCTTGACAAGTCTCAACATGATGAGCCCCCTTCTTCGGATCCCCAGAACACGGCAAACAAGTATTTTTCAACGCCTTCCCTGCTAAATCCTTGATTGTCTATAGGGTGCGCCCACCTCTGTCTTGAGAAGCTCCCATTCAAGTATTATTCTTGTTGTGAGAACCAGCAGTAATGCTCTAGCTTCGGCGGCGGTCTAGATCTGACTACTCCTACCCCCTGCTAATCACCTTCCGCCCCCAACGACACTGATCTTAACATCATGGCTTATCAGTATAAAATGTGGGACATGTTTCATCGGGGGTGTCGGGGTCGTATTGTTCGGCGGGAGGGGATTAAGATGATGCACGGTGCATACAGGAACTTTGCCCAAGTTATATACCTATACTTCAGATTTTGGGATCCGGAGTGAGGCAGAAATTTCTGGACTTACGGACTCACGCGAGGATGCCGCGAGCTTTCTCGACTTCTTCGCAAATCACGCTCGCACATTCATTGTTCCCTGAAAACGCCTGGAGCGCTGTTTTTCTGGCGTCGTTGTTGGCTATCGAAAGCCAAAGCTGCCCATGATCGTGCGCTTGAGGTGACGCCGGCCAAGGCCAGTAGAAGCGCAACAGCTCAGTTGGCACAGGCCATTGAGAGAACCGAAGGCAAGTGATCGGCGATTGATTGTGGTCCAGCGCAACGCTTCGAGATAGGCCTTATTAGCATAAACCCTGCCTGCACATGTGCTCAGGCGCCAAAGCTGCATTTGGAACGCTCCGTGCTATTTCGCCCTTTCCGACAGTTCGTGGCTTCTATTGAGAAACGCAGCAACCCGAGTGTTTGAGCTTTGGAAATACAGTCCGCGCCAATCTATTGGCCAGCCTCCATTTCTAGTGGTGTTTGCCTGCACCCGCTTCCCTCAATCTGGGCGGCGTATGATACAAGGCACCGACGAAGAGTCCACGCTGTTGATGAAAACGTTATCCCACTCACAAACTGCGAACCAAAATCAGGACCTTGAACCTAAAAGCTAAAACGTAAATCTGGAATCCTGAAATTTAACGCTAAACCCTGAGCAATGAACCTTGAATAAATCACAATGCCTGAATCCTTTGCCACAGAGTTTGAACTCTGCACCTACAAGCTAAACGTTCAACCCTGAACCTTCAGCCCCAAACGCTGAACTGAGAGCCTTACACGCTAAACCCCAAATTTTGAACCTTGCACCTAAGCCCCTGCACCCTAAAAATGCAGAGTAGAAATTGATTTCAAAGTCTGAGCCAAAAACACTGAAACCCCAGATGCTCATGTAGCTGTGTATTTGAAGCAGGAGGCTGACCTTCTGGGAGGAGGCTCTGGCTTCAAGTCACTCAAGTGCTTTTCCGTTTATTTGGCCGTAGAGTCACAAAGAATTTTGATTTAGGATTCTGTAGGAGTAGACAAGCTTGCATTCTAGAGGTAATAAAGGGTTGAATGTTCAGAGCGTCTCGGAATCGTTTTTCCAGTTTTGGAGTGCTGGCGCTGAGCATGCGAGTATTGGGGGTGGTGGTCTCAGTCAAGTACAGGGCATCCCGGTAGTCGGAATATCTTGAACGTGGATCGCTATTGGGAGCGAGATTGTTATCCCTGGAATCCAGTCTGCTTGCTTCGGATTCGTCAGAAGTGTACACTCCCCACAAATGACATGGAACCTCAAAAGAGGCCCTAACAAGGCCAGTGTTTTTGTTTGACAGCGGGCAGTGGTAGGTAGGATCCATGCTCGTTGGGCGGGGAGAAGTTTAAGACTCAGAATTGCCACCAGTTTTAGATTCAGCTACGGGCAATCCCTCTTCGCGGCTGGCTGGTAGCGACACCTATGCAAGAAGCACACTAATCTGGTAGGTTTCAAGAATATCGGTTTAAGCGTACATGTGAGTGCCGAAAGTAGGGTCTATGCAGGCTTCACATGTGCCCAGAACGAACAGAGCCCTGCCTATGTAGCAGTCCCAAGAATGGACTCTGCTTTTGGCACACCTCCCATCATTACACAGGATTCTACCAGCTGGAAGCTTCATGCAGGGCCCGGCCAGGTGGAACCTGAGCCAAAGGGATTCAAGCACCAATGCAGTAGGTAGCTAAAACTGGGAGCCCCTTTCCTCCAAGCATCCGCATGCTGAACGTTTTGGATAATCCCCCAAACCATACATCAGTTTCCAGGTTCTTGTCCATTTCTGCAGTTTCTAAACACAACCGGCAGGTTAGCCCTAAACCTATGGCCCCTGGGCTTTCGCAGAACCCGGCGAACTTCATATGATCCATCCTTGAGTCGCTGAACCATGGCCTTGCACTTCAAGTCCAGAATCCCAAACCTGCCAGGTGGCGGTGGTGGTGACCTTCTGGGCCTGTCCGCAGGGCCCACCCACCAGGCCATCAGTTTGGGTCCAGTGGGTTTAGGGTTGATAAGATTTAGTTTTCAGTTTCTGGGTGGGGGCCTGCAATAAGAGAGCAAGGGACAGCAAGGGATCATCCAATTCCTGGGAGTTGCAGCGGCTTCCGCGACCTGAGTGTGGCAGGATTGATTCATGCACTCAGTGAAGAGAAGCTTGCAGAGTATAAAGACATGGTGCGGGATGTGGGCGCACAGAATTGTCTGTCCCTAACTCATTGCACCATTCTGTTGTGAAGCCTCCAGCCGATCCGCCTTAGGATAACCCCCCTACCCCCTTCATGAATACCCCCAATAGACTACCATTGTACAAGGGGGGGTGAATAGCTAATGATTAGGGCGCTGGGGAGCTTCATTATCATGGGGGAGGGTATTATATATGCACTTTGGATATGTCAGGGTTTGGGCGAAGCTGTCGCTTGGGCGAATTTCAAGCTGTAGCCTCCGCAGTTCTTGTCTCGTTTTCAGTCAATAGAAGCCCAAACTGTCTTTGACAAGTTGCTGGGCCAGCTTATGATAAGAAGTGACTTTGCGAGGGTTTGTCTTCGGGGTCCTAGTGATGTGGCCTACACGTTTGGGGCTGCATAGAGGGCACACTGCGTGACAGCTTCAGCACTTTGTCTTGAGCTTGGTTCTCCGTAGGATTTTCAGACCACGCACGTTGCGATGTAGAATGGATTGTATAAAGCAGTCTCGGAGACTTTGGGAGACATTTGGGTGCACTCTAGTTTTCTAAATCTGCACATAGCCTTTGAAAGTCACAACCTGGGTCTCCTAGAAAATCCTCAGGCAGGTCTTAAATCCCAACATCCTGCACTTTAACCTTTATCCTAAGCCCTAGATGTCAAGCCCTATACGGCCAAATGTCAGGCCACAAACCCTCAACCCACACCCCACATGCTCAACCCCAAATGAGGCAAATGATCTATTTAGCCTGGGCGGCGGTGGGGCCTCTCTCTTAGCTATCTTTTTTTTTGTTTTTAATGTTCTTGGTTATTACTCAGGCCTCTATACCACACGGACTAAACAGCTTTGGTGACTTTGGGTTTGGAATTTTGGAGTCTAAGGTTTCGGGCTTAGGGCCCAGGGAGGGAGTCATGGCACGGTTGAGAAGAGTTTCTCAGGAATTGTATACATTTATGCATCTATGATGGGACTTACTACAGTGAGTTTTTCAAGCTGTAGTTCACCTCCTGGGGTTTTGCACAAAGACCTGGCGACCTTTGGCTTGTGCTTTGGCTGGGGATATTCTTGCAGATCAAGAACTTTACGTCCTGCATAGGGATGAAGGAATCCGATGGCTATAGGAGGGATCAGGGGCCATTTGAGTAGTAGTTTATTTGTGGATATTCTGGTAAGATTCTATTCTCCTTTTGGGTAGAGTATTTCATATAAGGAATACAATCTTACTAGGTTCAACCACCAAAAAACACTACTCATTTGTTTGCTTTCATTGTTATACTCGGGCCCTGGGCTCCAGGATACTGTAAACGCCTCTGGCGATGAGTGCTCGCTTTTGACACACCTCTAAAGCCTTGATACTTTGGTATGCCATCAGAAGAAGGCTTGACACCACAACCGCAAGCCTTTGAGGCCTAAATAATTCTCAGATTGGTTAGCCACCTTTTTTATTGTTGCTAATTACTCTTACCGTCTGGGGTTGCTGCAGTCATGCCTGCCGTTGAGGTGCAAGCACAATTGGAATGCGTTTTTTTGTTCAAAGGCCGCCCTCCCTCTCTGCAGTATATGTATTGATTCTGAACAGATACTGCGGATATCGTGGTTGGAGGGAATCTTGCACTTCGGATCTCCCAAACACTATAGTTTCTCTACGGTGCAGGGTTTTGGGGCTGATGTAAGTTTCCATACATCCCCCTTAGTCATGCAAATCCTACTCCAAGTTTCTTTCTCCGAGGTGGCACTGGATTTCGGTGCAGCAGCGCAGGTTGGCATTCCTTTTGACAAGGGGGAGCAGATTGCTGAACATAGCAAGACTGCAGGGTTTGGGAAGTCGGGCTTCAGGTTTCTTGCACGAGGGGAGATTAAGAGATCAGGGGTCCTGTCAGATTAATTATGAGGTGGCGTGGGCTCTGCGCCGATCCTATGGATGTTGTCTTGCACATTAAAGCACCATGTCTGGGGCATGCAGCGTTTGTGACTTGACGTGTAGCTATTGTTGAGGCCTTACGCCCACATCTAAGGTTTGGGAAAGTTGTCACTCTACTCCTTCGACAGACCCTAGGGAGAGAATGAGCGCCATTTGTCTTTGGGGTCCCTTGGGGTAGCCTGCTTTGCGGAACCCCATAGCATCTTCCGCTCCGCTCGCATCAACCTAAATCCTATAAGTCCTGTGTTGGAAAGCCGCTGCTTCTTGTGCGGACTCTACGCTCTGCGGCTATTGCCTCAAGAGTTGGACTGCTAGCGCCGAACTCGCATCCCGAGCCTTGGGCTTATAGCGCTCGGGACGAACAAGCTAGCGCCAATTTGCGGTTGGTGTTTCCGAATCGCAGCGGCCTCTTCTTGTACAGGGCATCCAAACACGGGCCACGAAACCTGACAACCTACCATGCAATGACGATAGGTCATTATGTCCATGACACCAAATCATAAGCCCAAAAACGTTTGTGAAGAGCAAACTCAGGGCAGTGGCTCTAGGTGCAAGCCCTGGCAACCAACTACGATTCAGACCCTAATCCCTAAACCCTAAACCCAGGTTGGAGGGTGCAAGCTGCGACAGTCCAAACTGTATCTGACACCCTAAACACTGAAGACTATACTTACCTCTGGTTGGCAAGATATACAGGGCTGGATCTTATACAGTAGTCCCTACACATCATTCGCAAAAATGCACTCCATGTTCCTTTCCTCCCTTCGAACCAGAGCTCACTAAATCCTACTAAGCCCTTGTTAAAACCCAGTTTCCATTTCATGTTCCATTTTCTGGTCTGTTTGATTTTCCATAACTGGGGTAATATCCTCAAACCCTACACCAAAAAGCTGTACGTGTCCCATAGATCCCTATTTAACACAAAATATTTAGCCCCAAACCCCAGAGCCTCCGCTCCTCAGCCGGAACCTGCAGCTCTTGAGACGACAAACCTTCAGTGCTCGTCACGCATGTGAATTAAACCAAATGGGGGTTTCCCAAAATTAGGGGTACCTTTTTGGGGGTCCCTATAATAAGGACTATAGTATTTTGGGGTCTATATTGGGGTCCCCTTATTTTGGGAAACTACCAAATGATAGTCCTTGTGCAGGCCTCACCAAAACTTCTAAAGCCCTGTATGAACATTCCAACTCCTGCAGGATCTTCTTTTCAAAGCATCCGACACCCTAAACCCTAAACCTAAACCCTAAACCAACGCCTATTCAAAGTCCCAGGAACTTCACACAACTTTAGAATCCAGACCCAAAGCCCATATAACTCCTATATGGGGGTTTCCTACAATTAGGAGTACCTTTTTGGGGGTCCCTATAGTAAGGACTATCTTATTTTGGGGTCTATATGAAATCCCCGTATTTAGGGAAACTACCATATAACCCTTACATAAACCATATATAACCCTGTAGAGGTACCCTGAATGTTCTCAAAACCTATTTTCTTCAGACATGTTGCAGGCACCTGCAAAGAGCCCACAGATCTCCACAGTGCAGGCTGCCAATGTGCTTTGCAAAAAAATACTCCAAGCACCCTGTAGTAGCCATAGGAACCTTGGTGGTGAGTTCACGCTGTATATACATTAGTCGGAGGATTCCGTTAATGTGTCAGGAATGGGAATGTAGAAGCTTGAATGTTTAGAATCAGTGTTGCCGCCGTTCGCCCATGCATTGGAAGATTTGTTGTGTGTATTCTGTCGAGTGGGGCTGTTCGGCTGTTGACGCCCCCC